>JACEGR010012456.1:0-11511 GCA_014170235.1 Listronotus bonariensis | reverse complement strand
AATATTAAATAATTAAACAAAAGCTCATTATACTTTAGTAATTTAAATGTTATTAAGCAACTTTATTTTAAAACTTTTATTACTTATTATTTTTAGCTTTTTATTAAGATTTTTTATGTTATTTTTTAAACTCGGTTTATTATTTTTTAAATTTATTTATTTATTATTTTAGTTTTCAGTAAATTAAAAATATATTTTTTGCAAAATGACTAAATAAAAATCACTTTATATACCTTTTTATTTTTTAGTCACTATACACGGCTACCGAAAAATCTATAAAGGGTAATAAAGTTCAAAAATTAAAATAAAAAAACTGTCGTTTTTATAATACTTTAGGAAATTTGAGGGACGTTCCCTATGCATTAAAAGACATTTTCCAACGTACAAGAAAAAAAAAATAAATTTCCCTCGTATGTGAAAATTATCATAAACATGTTTGTTCCTTTTAAGTAATTTAAATACGCGTTGCTTGTGGAAATATGATGTTTTAATAATTTTAAGTGTCTACTTTACTTGTATGTTGTGCTGCATAAGCATACGTAAACTGATCGATAAAATACGCTGCAGGAACGGGACTCCATCATAGTCGTCCCTTAAAGTTATTTTATTTTTAGTATAATGGGAACATTTTTTAACAATTAATTTTAAAGTAGTATTTGCTGCTGCTTTTCTTTTCCCGTAAGCTCTTTTTAAAATTTAAGTTATTAAATTAAAATTACTCAAATAAAAGGTCATTGACTAAGGGCAAGGAAGATAAACTTCTTAATAAGGAGCGCTCGATTTTTATATTTTTCCGAAAATATAGGTTAATGTTGTGACGTCACCTTTTTGCCATGATATTTATTTTATTTGACAAAATAAACTAATACTTTCATAAAATCGAATAAAATCACTTATGAAACATAAAAAATGGTATCTTACCCTTAATAATAATTTAAACGTTTTTTTATCTTTGGACAAACCACGAAGGCTTAAAGCCTAAATACTAACGTACCGTGGGTGTCTTAAGCGAGGTAAGAGGGAGTTTGTTGAGACGGGACTTAAATACTTGAAGATTTGGGGAAAGGAAATACCTCCGCGGGCAGCAGGTTCCACAACCTAGAAACTCTAGGGATAAAGAACGAACAAAGTGGGAAGTTCGGGGCCTGTCTAGTTGGACCGTATAGGGATGCATACGCGCGGAACCACGAGTTTCTCTGTTGGGAACCGTAAGTGGAGGAACTATACTGGACAATTCTTCAGAGCAGAAGCCATGGAAGTACCTATAAAAAAGCGATAAATCCCCCACAGCCCGATGATGTGCAAGAGAGGAAAGCCTTTCTGTAAGTGAAGGATCATTAATGAGAGGAATAGCTCTTCTTTGAATAGAATCAAGAATGCTTAGGGTTGTGGGGGACGCCATGCCCCAGATATGAGAACAATATTCCAAGGGAGGTCGGATTTGGGACACATATAAAGTGTATAAATTAGAAGGAGAAAAATACTTTTTGGCTCGAAAGAGAAATCCAAGCTTTTTGAAGCTGCCGTGGCTATAGATACAATGTGTTTATGCCAGTTAAGGTTCCTTTCAAATGTGACTCCCACAAGATTAAAGGTGTCTTTGTTTTGTAAAACTTGGCCGCTCATAAGTAGAGGATGACTCTTTTCGCGACAAGGAACATGATTGTGTTTTGGATGCATTAAAATGGACGAGATTTTGAGCGCCCCAATCCAATATTAAATTAAGATCCTGCGAAAGAGATATCTGCATCGCTCTGCGTTTGTTTTCCAAGTCAGGTTTAGTGATGGGTTTAGGAACTTGAAAACTGGAGTGAAGGGTATTAACGTCGGCGAAACTATGAATGGAATTAGTTGTGGACGAGAGAAGGTCGTTGATGTGAAGAAGAAACAATGTTGGTGCCAGAACTGAGCCCTGAGGGACTCCAGAATTTACTTGGTGAAAGCTTGAAGAATGGCCGTCCACAATAACTGATATACGACGATCAGATAGATAACTAGAGAGCCAAGTACAGAGTTTAGTTGAAAGACCATAGGAGGGAAGTTTATTAAGAAGTGCGGCATGTCAGACCTGGTCAAAAGCTTTGGATATATCAAGAGCAACGATCTGGGACTCACCTAGAAACTCAAGAGACTTATTCCAGCAGTGTGATACGAAGGAAAGAAGATCTGCTGTAGATCTTTTGTGGCGAAATCCATACTGCCTGTCATGCAAAATTTTGTGTTTTTCTAAGTACTTAAGAATTTTTGAATTAATTAGTTTTTCCATTACTTTACAAAGAACTGAGAGAATTGAAATTGGTCTATAGTTAGATGGAAGAGATTTAGATCCTTTCTTGGGAATAGATTGAACACGTGCAGCTTTCCAGCATTCCGAAAAGATACCTGTGTCGTAAGAAATTTGAAAGAGCCGAGTTAAGATTGGTGCAAGTTCTGGAGCACATTTTTTAAAACGATTGCTGGTATGCCTTCCAGCCCAGACGATTTCTTGGTGTTAAGGGAAGAAAGGATACGCCTAAAGTATTTTTCCTTAAAAATAATATCGGGCATTTTATGAGGAACTGGGGTAACCGCTGGAATTGGATGATTTACGGGAGGGTCAAGGGTTGAATTGGCAGCAAATTGTTTAGCAAATAATTCTGCCTTTCCTTTAGCGGTAGAAACAATTTCATCTTCCAAAGCTAGTGGCGGAATAGAACTGGTACAAAAATTCCCACTTATTTTTCGCAAAGGACCAGAAAGATTTGCTGCCATTTGAGCAAGAAATAACTTTGTTTTTAATACGATTGTCGAAGGAGTCTTTGGCTTCAGAAATTGTTTAATTATAGTAGTTTCTTGCTTCAATTTTGGCCTGTCGGTTTTCTAGACTAGGATCCTGTAGAAACTTTTTGTGAGCATGAACTTTTAAAATTCTAGCTTTATCACAAGATTTGGAAAACCAGGGTTTGTTATTGGATTGTTTGGGGTTCTTGATGGTGTGTGGAATATAGGTTTTAATGCCCAATTGAATTGATTCCGTCAGTTGATTGCAAATTTCAGAAGGATCACCAGAAGAAAAGCAGATGGAATTCCAGGGTAAGTGGCGAAGAAGTCCCTCAGGCCATCCCAGTCGGCTGAGTTGTAGTGCCATACGGTGCGTGGTGGCATGTATTCATTTACCTCGGGATGTGCAGGGTAAGAGATAGTAACTAAGCCATGATCTGAGCGACCTAGGGGAGCTGTGACGAGATGTTTGATAGAGTTCGGGGTTGGTAGTAAGAAAAGATCAAGGGGATTTGAACTATGATTTGGGACTCTAGGAAAGTAGGTGGGTTCCATAATAAGGTTGGTAAGAGAGTTACTGACAGCGAAGATTTCGGCTGCTCTGCCTTGGGGGTCAGTTTTTGAAAAGCCCAGCCAATCCTTATTATGAACATTGAAGTCACCAAGCACGATTATTTCAACCGATGAAAACTGGGAAATTATGCTATCGATCTTTGTTGAAAGAAAGTCAAAGAATTTGACATAGGAATTGTTAGATGGGGACCGGTACAAACAGCAGTAAAATTTAGTTGAAGACCTAAGGGAAAGTTTAAGCCAAAGGATATCGGGCGTACCCGATTTAAGATTGGAAACTCGAGCACAAGCCAGATCGTTGCGGACGTAAGCACATACACCACCATGTGGGCGAAAAGACGAAATAAGTTCGTAACTTGAAAGAGAAGGTGGCTGGTTGAAGATTTAGAATTTATTTGTGTTTCCGTTAGAAACAGTATGTGGGGCTTAGATGACTGAAGGTGATGGTGAACGGAGTTTATATTGGTGTTAAGTCCACATATGTTTGCAAAAGAAATTAAACTTCCCGATGAAGGCGTAAACGTAAATTTCCTTTGTTTCTGTTTACAGGTATTAGGTTCATTGCGATCTGTCCAATCGGATTCGATTTTTACGATGTACCCTTAGTCATTAGAATTTACAAGAAGGCCAATTAGATGAGACAAATGGTTTATAGAGCGTCATTTTGTACATTTTTCATAGAGTTAGTTAACACAGAGTTTCTCTATGAATAAAGGCAGTCTTTAAAATCAATATTCTTGTAGGTAGCTTTTTTTATAGTAAGATTTAAAACCAGTCATTAATTGGCATCATGTAGTGCAATCGCAATGCTAACCGTGTCAACTTGGGCACGCGACATAAAAATTTGGGCACGCGAGTATGACTATAATTTTTTTAAAAAATATAAACATGAACACAGCGAAGTGGAAGAAGTTCATGCTCTGTTTTTCCTCAAAATTTGGAGTCACTGAAACAAAGTATTTAACGGCACGCCTAGGGCATCTTTTCTTTTTGAAGCTAAAACTAGATGATGACCTTTTTTTTTGCTCTTCAAAATTTTTTCCCTTAATAGTAATTTATGTAACAATTGCCAGTGCGGCAATGCCATGAGTAAAAAAGACACTTTTACATACTATATTTTCTCCACGACCATATACAAATTTCCCAAAATACCATTTTATACATGTTTTATTTATCTAAACCTATTAATTTTAATTTTTGCTGCACAACCATTATATTTCAACAAAAATTATAGCCTCCTTATTTTTTTAAGTGACAATTATCCTCTTCATACCTATGCATTTATTATTTAATTTTAGAAAATTGTATGTATGTACTTACTTTTTGTAGAAATAATACTAAAACAGTATAAATTTCTTTTCAATTTCTTAGTCATCCAAATTCATTATTACTATAAATTTTCAATAATTTCTATTAAATTTATCTGCAAACTCTCAAATTTTAGAACTAGTGACACATGAACTAAAAGAAATAATGACGAAATCAAAAGTAACTTGACCGTTTGGTTCACTTGATGTCGCGTTCACTGTTATACATTGCATAAATTGATTAGTAGGTTATTGTAGTAGGCATTGAAACAAAACACTTATTCAAAGTGTAAAAAAAGCTCTGAAGTGTTAAACAAAGTTACTTTTTTAACACTTTATGAAGTGTACCAAAATGAAGTACTTTAACTTCATGGTAACCGTTAAAAAAAAGCATTTTTTTAACGGTCCTGGAAAAAAGTATTTTATGGCACGCCAAGGACATTATTTTACATTTTTTCACGAAAATGGCACGTTTATAGGAAAAGCTTTGCCATCCCGGATGTAGTGTATGGTGTAGCGGTGGGCTTAACAGTGATTTTTTGATATCGGTGATCGCTGCTACTGCTATCTAAAAGTAGCTGCTACTGAAAACTGTGATATTATCACGCTTTACGGGAACATGCTAAATTTTTATAAATAAATTCATAGTTAACCTTGTTAAAATTGAATGAAGAAAAAATATATCATTTTAAAATACTTTCTGTCATTTAATATACATATAATTTAATTATTAATTTGCATTAGCATATAAGTAAATGTATGAAAAAAAACGGACACAAATTTCTTTAATTTTTTATAAACATTTACAGCTTTGATCATATTTTTAGGCAACCCATTCGCGATAGATTTATTACCAAATCAAATTGATAAAAAAATAGTTTTCATGCGGTAAGCAAGCCAATTCGCATCCCGTTTCACTAACGTAAACATGCATAATCACCATAAACATAAACGAAAGAGGTTAGAATCACTGAATCGCAATCGCAATCACAATCACCGTCCCGCGATCGCAGTCGCCGTTTAATGTTGTGGTTACGGGCAGCGCCACCTCTGCGAACTGCGAATATTAAAGAGTGATTCTTTCACTGCTATCACCAGGCGCAAGTAGCAGCTACCAAAATGATTTGTTAATAACCGGTGATTGGTAGCAGCGACTGCGATCGCAGTCACACCTCTAGTATGGTGGTCCAATACAGCATAATCATGCAAAAAGGTGTTCCATAAGAAAAAATCAAGTTGGAATCGTAACTTTTTATCGCAACCCTGTAAAAAAAATCAAATACTTTTTGTAGATTCTACGTAAAAGTTCTATAAAAATTGTCCTTAGGGTTTTTGCTATTTCTTGTATTAAAGAATATATAGGGTAAAATCAAAAACGTCAATTTTTCAATTTCCCTTCGTATCTGTTCAATAAATAATTTCATTAAAATTCTAACTACGGTATTTTTAGTATCTCCAAAATCAAGCCCATAACACCTATATCGGTTTTTTAAGAAATCCAGTAATAACTGAGATAACCGATAAAAACGCAAAATTTTGCCCACCCTGTACGTGCAGCAGTCGTCTTAAAGTCAACATTATTAAATGATTTAAAACAAAATAAGTTTAAATTTAGGATTTGTCATATACCCTAAATGATATTGGATATAATAAATATTTGACTTAACAATATGTATTTATAATTACGTAAGTCAACAAATTAATATTTATAATTTTGTTTTTGACATATTTTGCGCATATATGGGTTAAAAAATGTATGATTACGTTTCATAACTTCATAATTCCTTACGTTTATATGTGTGTTGCATAAATACGTCTTGTCGATATTCTTTCATTTTGTATTCATTTTGTGACATTAATGAGAAAAGTTAATTGGTTTTAGGATCCTTAAATTTTCATGAAAAAATACCAATAATTCAAAAGTTAGGATTGAGGTCCTGACTTTAGACACGCACTGAATTTAAAGGGACTTCCAATAATATTTTTATCAATAAACTTTACGTCCAAAAAAGGTGTAAATTTAAGGTTGAAATTTTTTTTTGAAGGTATTTAGTGGCTAAATTTTAAATATTTTCGCTAGGTACGGTATAATGACTTCATTTTAAAATGGAATTATTACGCTTTTTGTGTCTACTGGTTTTTTAATATGGTGTTAAAAAAAACACTTTTAAGAAGATTTCATAAGGCTCTTCTTAACAATCACTACAAAACTGAACCCGTACCATGCCTCACATCAGTACCACACATGTAAGGTGTTTGTTTTATCCCCTAATAGAAACTACTAAAGTTGTTCTCTGTCAAACTCATTTTACAAAAAATTGGCATTATTTTTTTTAACAAAAAAAAAATAAATAAGTTGCAACATCCCGAATACAAATAATAAAAGGCGATGCAAATTATAATTTGTCCACATTTTCGTTTATTCTTTACCGTAAAATAAGCAAGGGGTTGTTTGTTATCTGTTTTGCTGTTTTCCCATTTATTTTTAAAAAGCTAAAAGAGAAATTACCAGAACTATAACTATTTTTAGCCGGTTTTAAATTAAAAATAACACAGTATTGCGTAAACTGTGCTTATCAAATGTCAATGATATCGTGCGGAATTCATGACATGAGAACATATTATGCATATAATTCCACAAAAGTTATTTGTAGTCGAAAATGAGCTAATAGTCTAAGAGCTACCCCAAGCAATACGGTGTTTTCTTTATCTTGGGACAATGTATATAAAGGTTACTAAAAGAAGAAAGAGAATAAAAACCTTTGTAGAGAGGTGAAAGATAGGAGTTATTCCAGATATAAGGGATTTATCAGTGTGGCTCTACGTGTAACTTTTGTGAAAGAAGCTGAAGAAAGAAATATATTTATTAATTCCCTGTAGCAGTAGCCGACAACATTCATTAAATCTTCCCCATAAAAGTGGGATCATTATTTTGCTCTTTTTTGGATGAAATTAAAAATATTAAGAATTGTAAAAGACCCTATTTTGCTGACATAGAAGGACTATTTTAAAGAGGTTATATTATATGTGATAAATATTCCATTTTTTTGAGAATGCAAATTTGTCCCCATTTTCCATTTTAAATTTCCAATTATATAATAATAATTATTAAAAAATGTTAAGAAAGGTGTTTTCCTGTCATTAACTGGTTTTTCCTATTAATACTTTTAAACCATTTTAATTGGACTATTTTAGCTGCAAAACTCGGTTTTTGCTAAAGTACTTACTTTTAAACTTAAATAAAATTTAACCCCATTTTTAGGAAAGACAGCAACAGAAAAGTGATGATTTTTGTGTAATTAATTGTGAATTTTGTTCCTAATTGGGCATTAAATTCACAACCACTTTAAAGCCTAGTAATAAAACAGTTTAATTTTTGAAAGTAGATAGTTTATTAAAATCGCCAATGATTAAAAGGTATTTTTGATACTTTAAACTAACGAAATACCATATACGTATTCTTTTAGGAGGTCCTCCATCCAGCCACCGGTGCAAAAAAAATCTCTTCGGAAAAATTTGGTGTTAAATCATAAGTACGAATGTAATCTCATAGTTTTTAATTTGGTATATACAAATGCACAACACATATAACACATAAAAAAGCGTCAAGAAAAGCATGTACATAAGCAGTTGGTTTGGTTTTTTGTTCTTCAATTTTTTAATGGTAGTAATTGTTTTTGATAACTTCAGGATCCCCCGGGATTATTAAAAACTTCCCCTCGGACAAAATGTTTGAATTAAACACTGTATACCTTAAACACGATACCAAGAACCTTTTTAACCTTGGAGTAAACTTTAACTTCGTAATTTTTAGAATATTCTTTAACCAAAATACCCCAGCACTCAACACAACCGCAAAAAACTGGCGATGCCGTAATAACTGAGAAATTAAAAAATATTTTTTTTAGGATGTGTTCAACAATTTATAAATCTTCTCAACTCAAATACTCCTATCACCGACAACAACATTTATTTCGTCCTTTTTGCGCAAACTTTGGAAAAAATCTTCGACAAAGGACTAATTCGTCAACAGAACACCAAATATTTTAACAGGACTATTGATGTCTATGCTTGGATGATCAGCATTGTCAAAGAAAATAAGGGAATAGTCAATTATGCTTACAAAAGTTGTGTCGACAATGTAAGGAACGAGTAAATTTAAGCAGTAACGATGGAAGATTTAGGCTACTTATCAAATATTGTTTGGTTAAAAAATGTTTACATGTACCTGTAGAAGCCTTGGTAAGTACACATAAGTAGATACAAAGAAAGAAATGACAACGACAAATAAAAGATGCTTATTCGTTCTGCGACGTTTTGTTTTTGGATGGTTTAAATCTTTGGGAGCTTGATAAAGTTCTAAAACCAAAATCAAAACGTCGTTTGTGTCCCTGAAAAACTGAGAATTTTATATATACCAACTTTTATAATTTAGAAATATTTTTTATTTCTTACGATTTACTCCAATTTTTTTTTTTAGATAAGAACTGATCACGCACAAATTTTTTATTCCCCAAGTTCAATCATAGGTGATGAAATACTCTCTGAAATACTTTTGTCTGTTTTAAGACAAGTTTCTCATATTCCGTTTTGTTTAGATTTAAATAACTTGTCGTTTTTGGACACAAGTTGGTATATTCAGAAGTTATCAATATGGAGTTAGTGCCTTGTAGAAGTTTGGGAATAGCTGTAAGGTGAGAAAGTAAAGATATGTTAAGTATTCTTGCGTATTTATTTAAAACAAAATGTTCCTTAGAATTACTTGCCTGACATGCAGAGGAAATCTCATGTTGAGATAAGTTTTAAAAAATATATCCTAATGGTTTTAAAAGTCTTTTAAAAAATACAAATTCAACATAATAAAAAACAGATTACGATATATACAGGGTGTTACAGAATGTTGTCAACAAAACCCGGGGGCGGGTTTAACATTAAAAAATAGGAAAAAAGATCATATAAACAAGGGTCCGGAATTGCTTCGTTTTTGAGATACAGGGCGTTGAAATTTTTTAAAAATTTTTGATTTTTACTATTTTTAAAAATCCTTTTTTCAATTTTCTTTAAATTTGGTGTGTGTGTTTGCAATAGTAATGGGTATCTTTTGAATTAATTTTATTTAAAATATTTATTCCATTGGCGTGCCCGGGGGTATCTTAGGTCATATTAATGAGAAAAATATGTCACGCCACTGCGTTTTATTAGGTTTCAGTTAGTTTTTAGATTGCGCAACTAAAAATACAACTTTTTGTCTCTCTACTTTTTTGAGTCTCGCTTCGTTTTTAAGGAAAAAATAATTCTCTGAACGCGGCTTAAGTAAAACGAGAAAATAATGTACAGTGCTTGCAATATTATTAATTAATAATTCAAATAATAACTAAACGAAATACATAATTTAAATAAAACAACAAATTTCAAACTGTCCAAAATTTATTCGTTAATGTTGTCCAATTGCAAACACACACACCAAATTTAAAGAAAATTGAAAAAGGATTTTTAAAAGTTAGTAAAAATCAAAAATTTTTAAAAATTTCAACGCCCTGTATCTCAAAAACGAAGCAATTCCGGACCCTTGTTTATATGATCTTTTTTCCTATTTTTTAATGTTAAACCCGCCCCGGGTTTTGTTGACAACATTCTGTAACACCCTGTATTTGGCAATAACTCCAAAACGAATAAAGATATCGATATGCGGTTTTCGCAGAAATGTAGATTTTATTATTCACTCTTACAATTTGTAAGGTAAAGCATACCGATCCATTTGATATTTTAGAAAAATTGAGGAAAACTGTAACAACAGCGAACAGCGCCATCTAACTTATTTTTTTAAAACTAACTTATGTCACTGTAAAGTTTATTAAAAGAAATGAAAATATTCTTTCATATGACACCTTGTTCATTAAAATTGGTTAGAAGTTTTCAAGATATAGCGATTTAAATATGACAACATTCATTTGTTTTCCCCATCCTTATTATTGATCCAATTAAAATTTGGTTTAAGCCGAATTCATAGAAAATTTACTCAGCTTTCCAATGGCGTTATCAAACTTATATCTTAATTTGGAAATTTTGGTCTAATTTTAAATTTGTATTATTATTTTGACAGTTGCGCCCTCTTACGGCCACATTGCAAAGTTAAAAATATTTTTGGACGATTCCTCGTTGCCATTTTGTTATAATTTTTTTTGCCAATTGGCTGAGGTCAAGGGTTCTTGAGATATAGATAGTGTACACCCTTAACTGAACACCCTGTATATATATATATTTTTTTGATAAGTGGTTCTAGTGTGACAAAATTCAATTATACAAGAAAATAATTTAAATGTGAATACAAGTGAGATAATAATATATAAAATATGTGGTAAAAAATGGCAATGTAGACAATCTGCGGATTTTTGTACATTTTTTTCTGTTACCGTTTCACAATTGTTAAACGGTTTTATTTGGTACTCAATGAAAACCCTCGAGCACCGAATTTTCCTTAGATACGAATAGGTTTTTTCAGGTTTAAACTTGTTTTCAGGTAACTCAAAACTATAAAAGCTTTCACACATACCCGTTTCAGTTTCTGTAGCGTCAAAAACAACAACATTTATTTATGCATGTCAGCTGCAATTGGACAAGCTATTTGAAGAAAAAACAGAGCACAAACACACATTCACAAATTACTAATATTAATAATAATAATGGTGATATTGCGGAAGTAAATGTTGATAATGATGAAAATACTTTACAGTCAAATCGCACCGTACCGCGAGATGTTGCAGTAGCTGAGAAATTGTCTATTAAAACCTTTTATAAAAAAATGGAAATATATTCTGTTAAAATAAAAATTATTGCAGGCTTTAAAGAAGCACCAAATCGACACCTTTCA
>JACEGR010012455.1:0-11512 GCA_014170235.1 Listronotus bonariensis | reverse complement strand
AAGTGTAAAGAAATTAATTGATTTAAAAAATAATTAAATTGAGTTAAAAACGATACTGCTGGTTTTTAGTATAGTTATAGTTAAACTTTGTATTTAGGTATTGTTTTGTCGTTTTTTTCCTAACTTTTCTTTTATTTTTTTTTCATTTTTCTTTTGTTTTCATTTTTAGAATATTGTTTTGTCTTAGTACAGTTCCACCAGAGTAATGAACTTTATATAGTATGCACCCTGTGAACAAGGTCTTCGCTTTGCAGGGGTTACTGTTTATTTATGTTCGTACATTCTTTGTAACTGTTATTGGATAATTGTTAAGTAAATTAATTATCATAAATAAACATTATTATTATTATTATTATTATTATTATTATTATGGGGGACGCCATGTCCCAGATATGAAACAATATTCCAAGGAGGTCGGATTTGGGACACATATAAAGTGTATAAATTAGAAGGGGAAAAATACTTTTTGGCTCGAAAGAGAAATCCAAGCTTTTTGAAGCTGCCGTGGCTATAGATACAATGTGTTTATGCCAGTTAAGGTTAATTTCAAATGTGACGTCCACAAGATTGAAGGTGTCTTTGCTCTGTAAAACTTGGTCGCTCATAAGTAGAGGATGAGTATTTGATGACTCTTTTCGCGACAAGGAACATAATTGTGTTTAGGATGCATTAAAATGGACAAGATTTTTAGCGCCCAAATCCAATATTAAATTAAGATCCTGCGAAAGAAATATTTGCATCGCTCTGCGTTTGTTTTCCAAATCAGGTTTAGTGATGGGTTTAGGAGCCTGAAAAGTACTGAAGGGTACTATCATCGGCGAAACTATGAATGGAATTAGTTGTGTACGAGAGAAGGTCGTTGATGTGAAGAAGAAACAATGTTGTATATTTACAATTGAATTTTTCTTCTTTTTGATGGCCTTTTGTACACAAAAAATGTTTAAAACGCAAAAAAACACATTAGCAAAGGTAAATGCATACTGCTCATTGAATTTTTCCTATTTGAAAAACATTTTTCCTTTTCAAGATATATACTTTATTCTAGTTTCTGTAGCATTACCACTTCTTATTTGAAAAACTACATATTACTGCGTAAAAATACATTTTACGTTAGTAAAATATTACTTCAATAAGAATTTTACACATACCGGTTCAGCTAAATAACATACCACATCGGCAATTTAAGGAAAAGAGATAGTCCAACTAAATACCGGCATGTCAACATGGGTGCCAATAGTGGTTGTTTGTTTTTTTTTTTTTTTTTTTTTTATCTTTGGACAAACCACGAAGGCTGAAAGCCTAAATACTAACGTAGCGTGGGTGTCTTAAGCGAGGTAAGAGGGAGTTTGTTGACACGGGACTTAAATACTTGAAGATTTGGGGGAAGGAAAGACCTCCGCGGGCAGCAGGTTCCACAATCTAGAAACTCTAGGGATAAAGAACGAACAAAGTGAGAAGTTCGGGAGCCTGTCCAGTTGGACCGTATAGGGATGCATATGCGCCGAACCACGAGGTTTCTCTGTTGGGAACCGTGAGTGGAGGAACTATACTGGTCAATTCTTCAGAGCAGAAGCCATGGAAGTACCTATAAAAAAGCGATAAATCGCCTACAGCCCGACGATGGGCAAGAGAGGGAAGCCTTTCTGTAAGTGAAGGATCATTAATGAGAGGAACAGCTCTTCTTTGAATAGAATCAAGAATGCTCAGGGTTGTTGGGGACGCCATGCCCCAGATATGAGAACAATATTCCAAGGGAGGTCGGATTTGGGAAACATATAAAGTGTATAAATTAGAAGCGGAAAAATACTTTTTAGCTCGAAAGAGAAATCCAAGCTTTTTTGAAGCTGCCGTGGCTATAGATACAATGTGTTTATGCCAGTTAAGGTTACTTTCAAATGTGACGCCCACGAGATTGAAGGTGTCTTTGCTCTGTAGAACTTGGCCGCTCATAAGTAGAGGATGAGTATTTGATGACTCTTTTCGCGACAAGGAACATGACTGTGTTTTGGATGCATTAAAATGGACGAGATTTTTGGCGCCCAAATCCAATATTAAATTAAGATCCTGCGAAAGAAATATTTGCATCGCTCTGCGTTTATTTTCCAAGTCAGGTTTAGTGATGGGTTTAGGAACCTGAAAACTGGAGTGAAGGGTACTATCGTCGGCGAAACTATGAATGGAATTAGTTGTGGACGAGAGAAGGTCGTTGATGTGAAGAAGAAACAATGTTGGTGCCAGAACTGAGCCCTGAGGGACTCCAGCATTTATTTGGTGAAAGCTTGAAGAATGGCCGTCCACAATAACTGATATACGTCGATCAGATAGATAACTAGAGAGTTGTTTATTACATTACTGGCCGATATACCAAAACCTATTGCTCATGCAGTATGACTGTGGCTACAAATAACCGATGATCCACTATGTAATTTTACAAGAACTTTTTATCAGTGTACATTAGTATTTAGACTTTCAAATTTCGTGAATTGACCAAAGATAAAGACAAAAAAATAATTATAGTAAAAATACACAAGTCCGCGGATGGAATAAACTACGAGTATACCTGGGAACTTTTTGATACTTAAAGTTAAAAAAAGTAAGTCCTTTATGAAAACTTTTTTGAAAATTCTTTTTATGCGTTTTAATTTAGTTGTTGATTGCCCTCCAGCTCCCTCCCCCTCCCGAGAGACAAATATACGTGTAAAGGTCTTGTCTTTTATAGTTTTTGAAAGATGAGGACCTTGGTTTTTTGCTATTCAGATTTTCTGCAGGGCAATTCGCGCAAAGAAAAAGAAAGTAGTTTTACGTGTAATCTTTGACAACTGTTTTATAGTTGTTGTATATATGTCTTCTTTTGAACCTCTTTTTTTCCTGATGTTTTTTCCTTTGGACAATTCACTAAGGCTGAAAGCCTAAATACTAACGTACCGTGGGTGTCTTTAGCAAGGTAATAGGAAGTTTGTCAACACGGGCAACACGGGACTTAAAAACTTGAATATTTGGGGGAGAAGGAAAGACCTTCGCTAGCAGTAGGTTCCACAGTCTAGAAACTCTAGGGATAAAAGAACGAACGAAATGGGAAGTTCGGGGCCTGTCCAATTGGACAAGAGTTTCTCTGTTGGGAGCTGCAAAAGGAGGGACTATACTGGATAATTCGTCGGAGCAGAAGCCGTAAAAGTATCTATAAAAGAGCGATAGATCGCTCTCTAGAGAAGGAAGTCTTTGAGTAAGTAAAGGATCATTAATAAGATGAACAGCTCTTCTTTGAATGGCATCAAGCATGCTAAAGGTTGTAGGGGATGTCATTCCCCAGACATGAGAACAATATTTCAGGGGAGTTGAATTTGGGACACATACAAAGTGTATAAATTGGAAGGAGAAAAATACTTTTTGGCTCGGAAAAGAAATCCAAGCTTTTTTGAAGCTGCGGTGGCTATAGATACAATGTGTTTATGACAGTTAAGGTTATGATGTTATTTTTTTGTATTTTTTTTAACTTTTGCCTCCTCCCACCCCCCACCCAAAAAACCCTACTTTTGCGTACGGGCCTGCAGGCGGATTCTTAACCGCTGTCTCGAGACGTAACGTATCGAGTCGCTACCAAATGATGATTCTTAACTTATTTGAAACTCGATTTTGAGTCGATATCTCCCGAGTTTCATAACTAGGCACTATCCTTATTAAATAAGTCTTTATCCCATTAATTATTTACGTAAAAACAGATGAGAAAATAAGGCCGATAGGTTTCGAAAGGAATATCGAGAACTCGATACCAACCGAGTCGTCACCTATCGAACCCAGATAAGAATCTGGGCCCTGATCTCTACTCTTATCGAGCAGTCTGAACTATTAAAAAGCCGTCCGTGGACGACAAACCAACAGTACGAGGTGGCGGCTTGGTTTGGGACAATAGCTTCTGGTGGTGTTTTGATTACAGGTTTTGCAATAAAAACAATTAAGTAGGTATTTTTTGGCACTATACTTACAATTAACATTTTTTCGTTACTAGCTATTTATAACAAACTAATAGTGGTTTAGTTTTTAGTTGAGAATAGTTGACGTTTTGCTGGCTTTTAGGGCAGGTAAGTAAATATTTATCTAAAATAAATTAAATTGCTAACCTTTCTATTAGTGTTTGGATGGTAATTAATTACATTAATTACATGATAAGTAAATATTATATTAATTCTCACTCTAACAGTGACAGAATTATTGAAAAGAAAATTAGAACCAAATAAATACTTTCTTATCTCACTTTCTATCATTAATACGTACATTGACTTGCTGTTGATATCTTAAAAACAAGCAATAATTGGGACACTCTGTATACAGGATGTCCAAAAAGTTAACGATAATACTAAAATAAGTGATGAAACGATCCATAAGCATCAATAAAAACATAAAATTATCTTAGAAAAATATCGATAGTTTTCGAAATATTGGCACTTGAAATTTGTCAAAATCGTCATCTTAGGTCGAATTTTTAAATGTTAAGAAAGTCATATTATTTTCAGATATTGATTTCAGTTTTTCAGCATCTAAAAATAAACTAAAAGTTACAACTTTTCAGGTTCCCAAACCAATCTCTCAACCCGACTTGGAACGAAGCAAACGCAGGACGATGCAGATATCTCTTTCACTTGATATTGGATTGGGGCGCCAAAAATCTCGTTCAATTTAATGCATCCAAAACACAATCGTGTTCCTTGTCGCGGAAAAAATCATCAAACACTCATCCTTTGCTTATGATTGGCCAGGTTTTGCAGAGCGGGGACACATTTAACCTTGTGGGCGTCACATTTGAGAATAACCTTAACTGGCATAAACACATTGTATCTATAGCCACCGCGGGTTCGAAAAAGCTTGGATTTCTTTTCCGAGCCAAAAAGTATTTTTCTCCTTCCAATTTATACACTTTGTATGTGTCCCAAATTCGACCCTCTCTGGAATATTGTTCTCATGTCTGGGGAATAGCATCCCCTACAACCCTCAGCATTCTTGATGCCATTCAAAGAAGGGCTGTTCGTCTTATTAATGATCCTTTACTTACTCAAAAACTTCCTTCCCTTTCCCATCGTCGAGCTGTGGAAGATCTATCGCTCTTCTATAGATACTTTTACGGCTCCTGCTCCGACGAATTATTCAGTATAGTCCCTCCTCTTGCAGCTCCCAACAGAGAAACTCGTGGTGCCGCGCGTATGCATCCCTATACAGTTCAATTGGACAGGCCCCGAACTTCCCATTTCGTTCGTTCTTTTATCCCTAGAGTTTCTAGACTGTGGAACCTGCTGCCAGCAGAGGTCTTTCCTTCCCCCAAATCTTCAAGTTTTTAAGTCCCGTGTAACTTTCTCTTACCCTGCTTAAGACACCCACGGTACGTTAGTATTTAGGCTTTCAGCCTTCGTGGATTGTCCAAAGATAAAAAAAATACTCCTTAAAAATCCACAGTTAAACGTAACAATACTTATAAACTTTTTGTTTTTATTATTTTTTCATGATCGCCACATGGTATACGGGGTGGTTCAAATTTGTAAAAATTTTATTAAAGTGTCAATTGCTTAAAAACGATCGCCTTCTGCTTGTATTTTGACGTTTGATATCGTACCTGCCTTATGGTACCGTGTCGTCAAAATAAAAACCAATTGGCAGGCAACCCACAATACTTACGGGTTTTCTTGACGATATGGTGAAGGCTTGTTAAAAATCGCTTGATCGTTCGATGCTCGCTCGCTCTTTACCCTGTTCTTCCCTTTAGTCATTTTTAACCAAAAAAGAAAGACAGAGAATTAAATATTATAGTTTAACGCGCGATAACTCCCTAATATTAGCTGTTAAAATAAGAACCATTACGTCTAGAGTTTATTTGTCTCTGTCATTCAGTGTTTTTGAATTTAAAGAACTCAAACATTTATTTGTGCAATTTAAATTATACACACATGATTTAAGAAAGATTGAAAATTCAATCGGGCGTCTGCTCGGCAATACGTTGTCTCCTGACAGATCGATCTTTTTATGTTTTGCATTGAAAATGGCCATTCTGCCATTTCCTTTAAGTGGTTTATTTCAAAAATAAATTTAAAAATTTAACGCTCGTTATACAGGGATATTTAAATAAAGAGTGAAAGAAATGATGAATTCTTAACTGGGGTATACACGGTCATGCAAAACTGTCACATCTGTCAAACAAGCCAAAGCTCGCGCGCAAATTTGACCGTGTGTAGCTATTAATAATTAATAGTTAAAAAAACTAAAAAACACGCTTTTATATGCAACCGAACTAAAAATTAGAAAATAATTTTTCATTAAAAAAAATATTGTCATTTCATAGTAAAAAGCGTGGGGTGCATTTTACTATTTTTTCATAACTTTTCCATCATAGATATTTGCAAATATAATAATTATAACATTTAATATATTAAGCACCCCACGCTTTTTACTATGAAATGACAATATTTTTTTAATGAAAAATTATTTTCTAATTTTTAGTTCGGTTGCATATAAAAGCGTGTTTTTTAGTTTTTTAAACTATTAATTATTTTTCATTTTTAGTTTTTGCTACTCTTGACAAAATGGCGAAAAAATTTTTAGTGAACAAGAGTAGCAAAGTTTGGAATGTTGCCAACAGATGGCAACCCACTAAAAATTTCTTCTCCATAGAGTAGCAAAGTTTGAAATGTTGCCAACAGATGGCAACCCAGGCAAAGTTTGGAATGTTGCCAACAGATGGCAACCCACTAAAAAATTTCTTCTCCATTGAGTAGCAAAGTTTGAAATGTTTCCAACAGATGGCAACCCAGGTGTTGTTTTTATAATATAATGGATTTTTTTTTCCTGGCTATCAAAAACAAGATAACGGGATACTGTTTGCAGATTATTGCATTGTCATGGGTCATTAATAAGTGTGCAAAGTTTCAAAGAAATCGAATAGCTGGAAGTTGGTTAAAATTAGGCTCAAAGATTTCGTTACATAGATAGCCAGATGGATAGTTACAACCCAAGTTAATAAAAGCGTGTTAAAAAACTCCTATATCTGGCTTGGCATGCGACTCGATGTCCGAGTTTGATTTTTCGAGGCGCGCGTCGTGCATACTTGTGCATGTGTAAGACACGTCAGTTACAGTTTCAGTTTAGAAACGTTGTTTACGGGGTAATATTGTTGGTTTTAAGTTAACAAAATGGCTTTTTGGCACCAGGAAGATCTATTGCGTGATTTTTTAGATATGTACCAAGGTTATCCATGCTTTTGGAAAGTTAAAAGTAATGACTACGTTGACAAAAATAAAAAAATCCTTTCGCTAAATTACGCTTATGCTCAAGTTGTTTACACCACCAGCTGCCAAAACTGACGCTGAACTGACAGGTACATCTGAATCGTGTGTATCAAAAGCTTCATTTGACATTTGCTTTCATGTAAGTGAGTTTCAGGTTTGCATGACCCTGTATACCCCGGTAAAGGAATACTAACTTAAAGCATAACGCCAATAATGAAATTGACTTCATGATCAGAACACTTTTAAAACCTTTAGGGGTTTCTTTTAACAAGCCTACCACGAATATTTATACCGCCATATGTGAAAGCGGCGCTTAAACCCTGTCTGTCAATGTCAAATGTTTCGGGTGTCGGGCTGGGCGAACGCGTCATTTTTTTGTCGAAAAATATTACCACAATGTTTAACATGTAATTTTTAAACATTGTGCCAAAAATCGTAAGGGTTACAGTCATGAAACTGTACGGCTTAAACACATGTTTCGGGTATCGGACTAGGCGGGTTTCGTGACTGTGACCCTTGATTTTGGCATGATTTTTAAAAATTGAATGTTAAATATTGTGGTAAACTTGTTTAATAAAAAGTGACGCGTTCGCCCAGTCTGACACCCGAACCATTTGATATTGACAGGCTGGGTTACAGCGACGCTTCCATATATGGCAGCATGTTTTAAAAGTGTTCTTATCGTAAGGTCCATTTCATTACTGGCCTAGGTACCAGGGCCGTATTAACTGTATGAGGAGCCCTAGGCTACAATTCCCGAAGCGCCTATTTTGCATGAAAAAATTGTTGATGAGCAAAAAAAACAAAAAAAAAAACGAAAACAAAAGTCCTTGCCTCCTTTTCGCGCCTATTTCACAGAGAAATTAGTTATAATCCCCACACGACCTAAATTTTTAAAAACTCCCCTGTCTAGCGCCTATTACTCCCCTGTCTGGCGCCTATTTTTTCATGGCGCCCTAGGCTGTAGCCTAGTCAGCCTAATGGATAATACGGCACTGCTAGGTACTATAAATTCTGGAATATTCTTAAATAATATCCATGTAATACTAAAAAAAAACCATAAAAAAACGTAAATAAGACTAAACTAAATAAGTTATATCCAAAAGTTGATAATAAGGCAGATACAGGATGACAAAGGGAAAAAATGATTTTGAATTTATTTTGATAATTTTTGATACGTTTAAAATATTTTTGATTTAACTCGGTATATAAGGGTTCTTTAACATGGACTTCTCAGATCCGATACCATCTTTTTGTGAAAACTAGAGGGCGCTACTAACACTACTCTAAACTAACATCTAGGCAGAGACAAGAATGAGACGCGTTACTGGTCCTGGAAATTTGTCCACGTTTTATCTCTCTCTGGTTTAACGCAAGTTCCTATACTTATGTCTCTGTCATTTATCATGGGAGGTAATCGCAGAGGGTGCAATCATCGCCTTTTCATGGTTGCCAAGTTGTTTACAATTTCTGCATGTAAACTTTAATGTCTTTCTCTGGCTAAAACCTGATTATACTATATACCAAGAATCGAATATTTTTAACTTGTCAACGCTGCCAATGGCAGTCACGCCGAAATCTTATTCGATATTTGTGTTTGATATTTTTTAATGGCCAATTTGTTTGGACAGTTTGTTTACATTTTTCTATTTTATTGTGTGTTTCGTGGTTTTTTACTTTTAATTGGACTTCGAATATTGACTTTAATTAGTGATCACAGTGTATATATCAACAGATAATTTAAGGTAATATTGACATGGATATCTGTAAGAAAAATCTTCATGAAAACCAAATAAATGACATTTTTAATTAGATGTGTGTAATTATTAAACTGAACCCCAAAATTTTATATTAATAGGAAACAAAAACAGGTACCTAATTTTAAGGGCAAATGGCACAGCTATATAATTTAAATTTGGCGGGCAAACAATAAAGTCGACTCACGCGCCATCTGCGTTTACCTTCCTTGAAGACAGACAAGGAAGGCCCAGCAGCTATCTCTCTCTCTCGGATAATTTATTAACATTTAGTTGCTCGTCTCATTCTTGTCTCTGATCTAGGTATATCCTTAAACTCTCTTATTGTCTTTGCTCTTACTTTCTACACTAAAAGATATACTTTGTAACAATCGCTCTGAGCAACTGGTTTCGAGATATTTGCGTTAAAATTGTTAAGTATAACAAACAAAAAATAACATTAAAAACAGCTTATAAGCTATAACTACAACAGAAGCATAGTTTACCGGTATTAGCGGGACCGATTCTTCATCTTGTATACATGCCAGTATTCTTTGTATAATCTCTACGTGTTACTGTTCTACGCGTGTTTGACCTTCTTCATTCCACGTATTGCCCATGTACCTTTTCTACTTGGCTAAACATGTATTAAACTACCATATTATGTAAAAATACCAAAGTAACATTGCAGAAATGTTATATGTAAGTAACAAACGAATATAAACAAATATCCCTTGTGCTCCATTTAACTTCTTACTGGGATATATAGGTAACGTTACATAGAGGTTAATTTAGAAAAAAAACGCTATGAAAAAAACCTCGCAATACCGCCCAGTTGTATTTTTTGCTTTCTGGGATGTTACAGGGTGGGCCAAATTAAACTTGCACACTTTTAAAATAATAATAACTTTTTATTTGTTGCGCCGATCATTTTCATTTTTAAAGGGCTAATAGGTAGATAAGGTTTCTCTCTAGGTTTGCCAATTTTGGTCAAAAAGCTTTAAACAGGACTGGACTTACGGGACTTTTTCCAAAATACAGTATTTAACCGCGTTGCAAAAAAATCTTATTTAGCTACAATTGAACTAATATGTTTTTCTTGTATACAAACTATAAGAAATATTTCAGTAAAAAGCAAATCTGTTAACAATTTGAGGATTTAGGAATTATAAATATTTTTGATAAATAATGCTCCCCATAAAGCATGGATTTCTGTCGATTTAAAAAAAAAAAACTTTTTTTTTAGTGTTGAAAATCAAAATGTTAGCTTACCATGGTTACTAAGTTGGATGCCGACCTTAACAGAAAATTAATTTAAAATAACGTATTAGCCTTATTGGAGATAAAATTTAATTTGTTTGCAAAACGAAGTTTAATGCATCATTTTGAAAAAAGTCCCGTAAGTCCAGTCCTGTTTAAAGCTTTTTGACCAAAATTGGCAAACCTAGAGAAACCTTATCTACCTATTAGCCCTTTAAAAATGAAAATGATCGGCGCAACAAATAAAAAGTTATTATTAGTTAAAAAGTGTGCAAGTTTAATTTGGCCCACATTGTAGAAAATTATATTTCCTTGTTGTATCTTTTCGATTCCAATCATTGGGATGGTTTTTTATATTTTATTTAAATGTCACCAATATTGTCTAGTTTTCCCAGATAAATTACCTTGTATCTTGTTTAATTGAGAGTATTCTAAAATAAAGCTGCTAATAATAATAATATTCCATATTATTTTGTGACATCAACTGCAGCATCTGGTATCCGACATAAATCAAATTCAGAGCTAGCTTAATGCAGATGGCTTATCTTAAAACATTAGAAATAGAAGCTACATTATGCAGATATTGGTATCATGCCAAACAAAGGATATCATGCTGTGTTCAGTAGCGTAGCTAGGTAACCAAAGGTCTTGAGAAAAAAAATAAACTAGGGCCCCAACTGAACTACTTAAAATCGTTTGTTTCTTCCGTATTTGTCGTGTCCTGAATTCGACGTACTCCTGAATTGTCGTAATCCAGATCCGACGTAATACAGTTGACTCCATATTAGAGGAATTATTGCAAGTTGCCTTATTAAGCTCGGGAATTATTAATACCGGCCTTATTTAAATAGTGCTTGTACCCATAATTTATAGTTATTGCAAATCATGTTGACAGTACCATAAACCTTAAAAAAGGGGGAAGAAATTTTAGTAGTTTTTCTTTTATTGTTTTGTGTTGTAGGGTTTTTTATAACACAATTATAGAAATACATTTGAAAAAGCAAGGTTTTAAGTATTTTACTTCTAAAAACTTATCGATTTTGTGATCGGCAGCCGTTCGCTTCGACGAACAGTTCCGAAGTTAAAATAAGGCCAAAATAAGGCACGACCTAAAACCGACATAAATAAAGCCGGGCACTATACTTATTAGGGAAGTCCTTATCTTATTATGCATCTGCGCAAGCTCAGATGTCAAAATAAGGCCGGTATTATTAATGCCTGACCTTATTTCACTATGCAATAATTCTC
>JACEGR010012454.1:0-11513 GCA_014170235.1 Listronotus bonariensis | reverse complement strand
AAATATGACTATACAGGGTGTTGGAAAAATGCACGGAATTTCAGGAGGTGATTCCTCATTGAAAAATTTGAAAAAAGTTCCTATAAACACGGGTCCGAAAATGCATAGTTTCTAAGATACAGGGTGTCCAACATTTAGGTTCAACATTTACCTTCTTTAATCTTCAGTTGACCTTCACTTTTTAATGTCATTAGATAGTCCTTAAAAAGTTAAGAGAGGAAAGTAAAATTAATTTTGGTCTATCTTTAACTGTTTTTGCTCAGTAAATCGTGAAAATTCAAAAATTCCGTCCCAAGAAACATGCAATAAAGTGGTTTTTATTTTATTCTCAAAAACGAAGCAAGATACAAAAAATTTTAATAGATAAAAAGTTGTATTTTCAGTTGCTTATTCTAAAAAAAATAAAAAAATTACCAAAAGTTAGTGGCGTACATTTTTTACAATTATTTTCGATAAGATGTCCCGCCACTGGACTTAATAATTTTAATTTAATTATGCCTAACTTTGGCCCTTATTACTAGATATAACAATAAAAAATTTTAAGAAAATCGGTTACAGGGTATTCAAGATAATTACAAAAACCTATTTTATTTAAAAAGTTTAACACCCTGTATCTTGGAAAGTATGTATTTTCGGACCCATGTTTATAGGAACTTTTTTCATATTTTTCAATGAGGAATCACCTCCTAAAATTTGGCCGTGTATTTTTCGAACACCCTGTATAAATCCAAAAAATAGTAGATATACGCATTAAAGTTTTGACGCTCATATTTCCGAAACTGTTAGAGAAAATAATTTTAAATGTGGTAAATTTTTAAAGGTCTTTAAAATGTCTTTGAAATGGTGATAAAATATAGAGGATGTTTTATTTTTAAAATGATTTTTCATTATCGAATGCCGGACGATGGCTATATTTTCGAAACTGTTACAAATTGAATATATTAAATCTAGTATTTCTTTAAGGCTTTAAAGGTGACCTTTCTATTGGTGATAAAATATACAGGGTGTTTCATTTAAAAAACCCAACTTTGTGTTATAACTTAAATAAAAGTCAATAAAAAAAAATTAAACCACTAAATTCTACTTAAAAATCCCTAAAAGTTTACTAGTTACATATTTCTCCATCTCTAATATCAAGCAAGTTACAAGTGCCTGGCCAAATTGACAAAATTTGAAAAACACTCTGTATCTCCAAAACAAATCAAGTTGGCCATGTTTTGTTTTTACCCAAAGTCGATTGATGACATAAGGTCACGACATTCGCCATATTGGCTAGCGCGGCTGTGACGTCAAGTCGGGCCATTTTCGGCCATGTTTGATTTTAGGCAGATCAGTGGCGTAGAATTAAGGAGAAAACAAAAAAGAACTGTATGTTGTAAACAAAATTTATTGGATTATTTTAATAGGCATACCTTAAAACAAAAACATAAATGTGGTTTAAATGTTGAAAATTAAAAATTATCAAAACGACGACAGGACGATTAGGTACCTGGCAGAGCAAAACATTTTCCATGGTTCCGTAAGTCAAAAATCATTTTAAAAACTTTGTGTACAGGGTGTCCGCTAATGAATGGTACACAGAAAAACCACAGATTCCTTATGCCAAAATATTAAGATTTAACCAAACATACCTAATATCCAAAAGTTTATAATAAGGAAGATACGGGGGTGTCATAGTAAAAAGAAAAAGTAAATTTATTTCGATAATTGTTCCCCCTTTTTAAATATCTTAATAAAACGGTATCTAGGGTTTTTAAACATTAGCTTTTCAGATCGAATATTAATTTTTGTGTGTAGACTAGAGGGCGATGGGTACACTATTTATAATTCTCTAAAACTACCCAATTTTTTGTTACTACTCTGTATGTATGTAAACTAGTAAGCTTCTCTATGCTTTCTGCACAAAAAAGGTATACTTAGTAAGAATCGGTCTTGACAACCGTTTTTAAGGTATTCCACGTTTTAGTTGTTCAGTGCACCCGAAAGTATGTACCTTCAATAACATCGTATTAGCTATAATTACAACTGCTCAGATATAAATAGCTGATATCTAAAAACTCCTGGATACCGAGTTTTATTAAAATGTTTAAAACATATCAGAAATTATCGAAATGCATGAATAAAAAATATTTATATCCCTTTAACACCCCGTATCTTCCTTATCATTAACTTTTGGATATAGGTATGTTTGTTTAAATCCTAAATGGGTATTTTCGTATAAGAAATCTGTGGTTTTTCTGTGTACCATTAATTAGCGGACACTCATCTGTATCATATGTATATAAAAACACGAATGACTGAAAACTATTCGACTAAACACTATCAAAATCTCTAAAATAAAACGAGTCCGAACCAATAATATGTGAAGTCTCTAAACTAACCAAAAACATTAACAACTGGAAATCCTTGCAAAATATACAACCAAAATGAAAATGGCAAATTTCCACAGTTTTTACCAAACAAAGCTTCGACAAGGCACGACTCTGTCATCAGCTGATAATGCTACCAACTTTGAACAGAACTACCAACCAAAATCGTAATTCTCACACCCTCACGTCCCTGACAAAAGCTATCACCGGTCTTGCTTATGTCTAAACCCTACTCATAAAAAACTCTGGTTTTTACCATTGAATTTGTTTCAAAATTTGAAATCGAGATTAAGCAATCAAATTTGTTTCATCTCTTTTAGTTTTCGCTATACCTTGCAAGGTCAACGAAAAGGCGCCACCCTGTACACCTATAAAGCTGACCCACCCATATATTTGTTCTGGTTGCCAAAGAAAAAACAAAATATTACTTTTTGTTTTTATTAAAACAAATATAGTTTCGTTAAATTAACCTAAATTGGTAAATAAAATAGTAAATTTTTCTTTTTTGAAAAAATATTTATTATGGCATATTTTTGGTTTTTAAAACTATATGCTTCTTACTTTTCACTTGGGATTAAAATTTAATTTAAAGCACTTTTTACTCTTTCAGCTTTTTTTTTTTTTGATATTTTGTGATCTAACCTCACTTTCTTGATTTCATCATGGTTTTTTTGGATCTCCCGTCATAGCGCTGTTCACATGACATGTCAAAATCGGTTATCTAATATGTGGAGGCAATTACCAGTAGGGGCGTCCATAAATTACGTGAGATATTTAAAAGGGAGAGGGGGTCGAAAATAATCTCACCAAATCTAAACAAGAAAAAAAACTAATTTTGAGGCGGCCCAAGAAAAATGTGTTGTAGTGTTAATTTTGAATGGAGCACCATTTTTTTCCTCTTTACTCTTCAAAAATGTTTTGGTGACAAAATAAATTTGGTTTGAGAAATAGTGACTTCTGCATTTCCATAAATTTCACGTGAGAGTAGGGATAGAAAAGAGGGGGAGTTTTAAGAAAATCTTAACAAATCTCACCAAGGAAGGAAGAAGGGGTCCAAAATTTGAAAAAAACACTTCACGTAATTTATGGACGCCCCTAAAATCTGTTTTTATTTAAAAAAAAAACATGTTTTTTGAACTTTTGCGGGTTAGGCCCAGGTCACGATACTAAGCGAAAGCGGCCAGCGTAGAGCGGAAAATATAAGAGCGCTTCCTTTAATCTTTATTGAGAATAAAAGAACTTGTTTTTTAAAATCAGCCTGCTGCAATATTCCTAAGCGAAAAAGCCCTGTTGCTGGCCGCTTAAAACGAACAAATATTATCCGCGGAGCGTTTTAAGGTATATAAACTGGTTTAGAGACGCTGTTTGCCACAAAATATTGTAGTTACTACCGTCGGCAACATAAAGATATTTGATTCTTTTCGCTCGACGCTTACGCTCAGTTATCGTGGCCGACACATTTTTCTCGTTTTACATTAGCGAGAGCTGGAAAGTCGGCGATGGACCGACCCCTCCCCCTAACTCCGTTTCACATCTCACGTGAGATTTTTATATGTAAAAATGTAAAAAGCTACCATTTCCTAAAACAGAAAACTGGATTTTGTAGTTGAAATAATTTAAAAGAGTAAAAAGAGGTCCTCGACCCAGAAGTGGGACCTGCGCAAATGTCCTGTTATTTTTCCTGTGGAAGAAAAATGACATGATAATTTCACAGACACCCCTTCCCCCAGGGTCAGATTTAATAAGTTTTAACTAGATCCCCTTCCCTCCTAAAATGCCTTACGTAATTTATGGACGACCCCTATCGAGTCATAAGACCTTTCACACGTAAAGAATCCGGAAAGTTATCAAACTCAAAGTCTTCACATAACGTCGATGTTATTACGAAGGGGCCTATCTCGATTTTTACAACTTTATAGGAGAGCAGTTTAAAAAAATGGAGTTATTGATTTGGCTAAACCGCTAACACTTGCATCCTATTTTAATTAATGTGCTGCTATAATATTAGGATATGCAAGTTTGTCATAACATAAACAAGGTCTGCCCTTGTCTAACAATGGGTATAATATGCAGTTTTTTAAATTTCTTGTCTAATGTAGACCCCCAATGTTTATAAAATGAATTTATTTTATCTAAAATCCAAATTTTGTAATTCGAAACTCGAGGACTCATAAAATATTTCAAATTATCGAGTATTTGAAATATCAAATGTTTTGAAATTTTTGAGGGAAAATAAATAAACCATAAAATTATTAAGTGTTAATCAATTATTATTTAACACAAAAAAGTTAAGAGGAACATTCATTCGTGTCTCTCATCTCTGTTTTAAGTGGTGATTCATTTAGAGGTACTTTTTCTAGTACGTATTTTTGGATAGATGAGAGGGTCCAAATTTCAAACTGTTTTGGTATTTGCGTTCAGTACTGTTTAACAATTTATCCCATGCCATAAAAACTTAGCCCCCGGCACAACGTCTAAAACTTGTTCAACTGTATTATGAAAATCATCGTTGTTCGAGAAATGTGTTTATGGTCCAGACTATTGGCTGTACTATCACAAAAATTTGGACTCCAATTTTCACTATTGGATAATTCTTGACCAAATGAGCCACATCCAGTACGTAGTGCAGAAAATATAGCGGCAGTAGCTGCGAGTGTACGTGATGATTCTAACGAATTGATTTGGCCGTTATTTGGCGTTCGGAAGTTGGAGCTTAAGAACAGACCATGTTGGGCGCAGTTAAGGCCAACATTTAAAAGCCATAATTTTTAAAAAATTAGTAAAGAATTTTGTTTTTCCGTATGATAATAAATATTACCTAATAAATTATTATTTTTTAAATACCTCGTAATAAGTCACCTCTTACTTTGTATGCACATTGTTGCTACTCAAAGTGCTTCGAGTTTTTTTTAATAGAAAAATTTCATAAAATGCTTTTCATTGCTTTCGTTTTGTTACGTAGTAATATTATTATTTTTATTACCAAGTGTATAAAAATGTATCGTTTTAACTTGTAATATAAAGAGACTTTGTAGGGAACTCGTGAGAGTTGACTAAATATCGTTTAAAAATCTTTCTTACCAGCGCATTACAGTGCTTGTCTAAATTCAGGACACACCTCCTAATTTTGAATTGTTTTTTTTATAAAAATTTGAGTAGTTTAGTAAGATAACATAAACTTTTTTAACTTATTATGATATTTGACACATGAAAAAATAACAAATAATTTAAAAGTTGGGATGAAAGTTTGAAATCCAAAGGTCAAATTAATAAAATCACTTTTGTTATAAATTCCGATGTCTTAAGTTTTTGGTAATACAGCTGCATTTAATTTTTTAGCTGCTAGATGTGTCAACTATTTTAAAATTCAGATATTCCAAACTGACGAAATATTATTTGTGTTTGGTAAAAGCAGCTTGCAACAATGGGCCACCAATGGCGCAGTAACAAGAGGAGCCGTTCAAATCCAGACACATCCCGATTTCGACCAGAAGTCTGGCAATGGTGATCTGTCGGTAAGTCATTTTATTTATTAGAATAATTTTAAAAAAATGTACCGGGTGTTAAGTTATAAATTTACACACTCTTAATATTTTTTGAATCGTACAAAATAAATAATTATTTCTCCCTCCTCTTGCAGCTCCTAACAGAGAAACTCGTGGTGCCGCACATATGCATCTCTATACGGTCCAATTGGACAGGCTCCGAACTTCCCATTTCGTTCGTTCTTTTGTCCCTAAAGTTTCTAGACTGTGGAACCTACTGCCAGCGGAGATCTTTCCTTCCCCCCAAATCTTCAAGTTTTAAAGTTCCGTGTTAACAAACTTCCTCTTACCTTGATTAAGACACCCACGGTACGTTAGTATTTAGGCTTTCAGCCTTCGTGGATTGTCCAAAGATTTAAAAAAAAGTTTGTTGGGTTAATTCTGTAGCTACTAAATTAATAATTAGATTTTCAGTATCTTTTAAAATATACAGGGTAGGACATAAAGTATATATATTTTTTAAAGGGAACACCCTGTATAATATATTACTAATAAAAAGGTATTTTAAAGAGCTTTAAAAATACCACATTTAATATCTCTATCTTCATTAGTTTCAGAAATATGGATATCCCATTCTAAAAAATAAGTGTAAATTTTAATTATGGAGGTCGTAGGTTATATGGCAATAATTGCCAAATAATTTTAGGTTTGGCCATATTTCCAAAACCATTAAATATAGACCCATAAAATATGGTATTTTTGTAACGCACGTTAAACTATCTTTCAAATGGCGATTTAATATACAGGGTGTTCCATTTAAAAAATTATCTTAAGAGAAAAAAATCCGATAAAAGATACAGATACTAAAAAGGCATCCTAACAAAATGGTGTTTTTATTTCTTTTATACGTTAAACAAAAAAAAAGTTAGGGATATGTAAGTTTATTACTTTTCTTATGGAAATTAAAAAATATTCTTTAGATTTGCATGACCATATTTCTAAAACTAATTAAAAAAGTATATAAAATGTGATATGTTTTTAAAGGTTTTTGAAAGACCTTTTTAATGGTAAAATAATATATAAGGTGTACCATTTAAAAAAATCATACTTTTAGTAATACCCTGTATATCTCGAAAGATAATTAAAATCAGATTAATAATTTGCAAACTACAGAATTAACTCAACACACTGATATTTTTAATTATTTTGTAAAATAAAAAAGTTAAGGGGGTAAATTTACAACTTGACACCGGTACAATCCTAAGATGCCAAAAAGTTTCCATAGTCCTCATAGTTTTCGAGGTACAGGGCGATATTAAAAATATTTTATTTTTTATTAGGGGAAACTGGCCTGTAATGGCATACTCAGGTAAAATGATACAATTCATAATTTTTCAATTTCCCGCTTTAGCAGCGACCTCTTAAACGTATTGGAGCGTGTCATATGATTACTAGAGTTTTTGCACGACCGACATATCAAATTCAATTTTCAATTTACCAACCGCAAAATCATTCTAATCAGTTTAGAATTTGTGCATATTTGCGTAGTTTTGTTACAAATTTTGTTATATTTTTATTGAAACACAATAATTTGGCTATGTTTATTTACAAACGTGATTACTATAGGTATATTTACACTCTTAAAATTTAACCATGTTTGCTTAATTGTCGTTTTTGCGTAAAATGACATACATGTAATAAGTGTAAAATGACATACTATTTTAACGTGTTCGTTAACGTCAAAAACTTTTTTTCTTGATAGTTGATAAATATAAAATAAAATCTATGCGCTGTTCAAAGTAAGCTGAATGCTCTTAGTCTCCCCTAGAACAAAGATATTTTCCGTGAACTTTGTTAAATATTTTTAATATATATATATATATATATATATATATATATATATATATATATATATATATATATATATATATATATATATATATATATATATATATATACGTTTATACTAGCCTAAGCTATTGTGTCATTTTATCTGACACCATGCCTATAATGACATACATGGAGACATTATGAAAAATAGTCGTTATATTTTTTCTATGCTGGATTAGATGAACCTTGGCTTAAGTAATAATTAACAGTAAGTTATAAAGGCACTTTACAATGTGTTTTAATCAAATTTTTAAAGTATGTCATTTTACGCCATTTTCCTCTACTTCCGGGACCTAAGTTAACTAAAAACTTATTAAAAAAGTAGAAACGTTAAAATAAACTAGTTTGCAAATTTGAAAGTTATATTTAACTTTAAAAACCTTTTTTAAAGCTTTTAATAGTATCAAAGCTACAGGGTGTCTCTAAAAGGTCTGTACAAAATGCTATCACAAATCCTTTGGAGCAAAAATACAACGATCTAACGTAATTCTGCCTTAAAGCCAGTTAATACAGACGCGAAAAGCGAATTGCGAAAGCGAATATTTGGCCAAAAAATTCGCGTGTTTTTGTTATGTTCAGTTGCAAAATTTGCCGAAATTCTAGGCAACAATATAACCTACAAATTTCTATATTGTTTTCATTTTCGTTGGTGACACTACGCTTGGGTTCCTTTGAGATTTTCTTTGTTTTTCCTTTTAATAATATAACAATTATCTGATGTGATGAATAAAGAATATAGCACATGTATTTGGCAAGTAAAACGTAAAAACGCTGCAAATTTGTTATAAATGAAAAGGCTAAAAAAGTTAATATAAATTCAAACCAAAAACACAAAATACTTAAGAAAATGAACACAAAAATAACGTTCCAAACAGCTAATAGAATGACATAAAAATAACAATAACAAAATTGTTTTTGAAATGACATATGACTAATAACCTCTTGTTCCTACGCATGTGCGCACGCGAATATTCGCCAGAAATTGAAATGATCTCAAGTTTCCCGCCCACTAGATTTTAAATTTTGCGAATTCGCAACATCTTTAAACTGTCTTAATTTTGAATTACCCGCCTTTAATTTTATGTGAAATTAACCAATGAGAATAAAATTCGCGTTTCGCTATTCGCTTTTCGCGTTTGTATGAACTAGCTTTTAGGCGAAAAGTTGACCGTTTGCAAGAATTTTTACTTGGTTTTAGTTATCCAACGGTTTTTTGAGAGTGGGGAAACGAACTATGCTAATGTTTTTGTCGTAAAATATAGAGTCACCTACAGATTCAACGTGTCATAACTTCTTTTGCCTCCGTATATTATTGTTTAAGTATAAAATTTTTATTTTTTGCACAGAAAAGGTATATTTAATAGATATTACTAGGAACCAGGTACCTTGCAGAACGATCAACTTTTCAACTAAGATAAATTGGGTTAAATTGTTGTATTTTTGGCGTAAGGAAATTGTAGTAACAATTTGTACAGACCTTTTGAGAAACCCTGGTGGCCTTAATAAAGCATAAAGACATGTTTTATGTTAAATAAAACCTTTAAACTAAAATATTTCAAATCGGTTGCTTGTAGCGATATTTATTAGGTATATCTTTTTGTGCAAAAAATGTGGGAGAATACAAGTGATCCACTAGAATAATATATTATTCTCTCTTGTATTCCGCCTATTATAATAGGCATACCGAGGCAAAAAAAAAGTAATGACACTTTGAACAAAAGCAAAAGACTGCAGCTGGCTCGCTCTACATTTAAAAGCAAAAATAGAAGTAGATTTAGATTCCCTACTTTAAGAAAACTTAGTAGCATTTTGTACATACCTTTTACAGACACCCTGTATATGTACTTTACTCTTCAGAAAAAAGTATGCTATTTTTAGTGATCTTTGTAGATGACTGATGAAATTTGATATTTGATGGTTGCCTTTTAGGTTTTGGACAACGTTTTCAATATGACGCCAACTTACTTAGAATCACGGTATAAATAACTCTTTATATGCAATGGCATAGCCAGCTCTTTTAGATATAACCGTTTTTAAATAGTAATTTATGTAACAAGTGCATAAAGTGATACTTTTCTTTACGAATGGGAAGTTTGACTGCACGAGCCGTTAGGCGAGTGCGGCAATCCCATGATTAAAAAGACACTTTATACATGTGTTACATACTATATTTTTCTACGACCGTATAGAAATTTCCCAAATTACCAGTTTATATATGTTCTATATATTTAAACTTAGTAATTTGAATTTTTGCAGTACAGCCATATTGCAACAAAAATCATAGCCTCCTTATTTTTAAAAGATTAATATCCTCTTCATAACTATGACTTTAATTTAATTTTAGAAATTCCATTTTAATTTCTTTTATTAAATTTATTCGCAAACTGTCAAATTTTAAAATTAGTTACACACGAACTAAAAGAAAATAATGACGAAATCAAAGGTAACTGGACCGTCTAGTTCAGTTGATGTCGCGTTTACTATTACATTGCATAAATTGATAAGTATTTAAGATGATTGTAGAAGGCATGGAAACAAAACACTAATTCAAAGTGTAAAAAAGCTTTAAAGTGGTAAAAAAGTTACTTTTTTAACACTTTATGTAGTGCAGTAGAATGAAGTACTTTATCTTCATGGTAACGATTTAAAAAACAACATTTTTTTAACGGTCGTGGAAAAATATGATTTTTTTGCTGAACTTTTTAAATAGAAACTCTAAATTTTATTTATTTTTTAGGTAATTACGTTAGACAGGGCCTTAGAGTTTTCCAGTGCTATTTCTCCAATTTGTTTGTGGTCCGGAAACAACGATTTAAGTGATATCGTTGACAAGATGGGAACTGTAGCCGGCTGGGGTGCAGATGAAAGTAAGTTTGGCTTGTTGAAATGATAAGAGAAATAATAATTAATATATTAGTTCCATTTATTTGTAAAAAAAATCGGTTGTCTGCAAAGTCGGTTTACTGACGATAGTTGTACGTGACAACGTCATAAGAAAATACTAATGGAATTGTTGCATTTTTCAAAAGAACAATAATAAACAATTTACACCACATTCACTTTTCACTGCACTTCCTACCAGACGAAAACATGTAAATGTATTATTGTATAGCAGCTACTCACGCGGACCGCTCAAAGTAGGAGGGAAACAGATGTCGAACGCTGCCGAACGCGGAGGCCGATTGTGTCTCTTCCACGCTCTTGCTTGCACTTCAAGCTTTAAATGGATACCGCATGAGTCATGTATTTTGTGCGTGCAGCCGGCTCCATTAAATTATAAGACGTTAACACGTCAAAAATTGCAACACTCATTTGGGTTTTATAAGCTAATAATATTCCCTGACCGGCAAATAGTTCGCAACATATGAGATTTTTTCATTATTAAAATCCCTTTGAATGCAGATTTTTAGAAATCTTTTTATGTCCTCGTTGTGTATTTAAATTAATTCTTAAATTTATTTCTAAACTTCTGTGGACGTTTTCTTATTGCCATAATCCTAATAAAATTAATTTAGGTTTTTAATATTGTAACGGAAAGACGTAAACGTGATGTGGCACTTTTTTTTATCTTTGGACAAACCACGAAGACTAAAAGCCTAAATACTAACGCACCGTGGGTGTCTTAAGCGAGGTAAGAGGGAGTTTGTTGACACGGGCACTTTATTAGTAAAATTTTACCCTAATTAAACCAGAAATGAGTATAAAATTTGGTTTATTATTTTAAGTTACTTAAATCTATTTTAATACTTAAAGAATAACAAATATTTGA
>JACEGR010012453.1:0-11524 GCA_014170235.1 Listronotus bonariensis | reverse complement strand
TTACCTATTACCTAATAAGTGTGTGTTGTGGGATTAATTGGTGATGGCTAGTCGAGAAGGCAAGATATTCAAGTAGACTGTTAGGAGCTGTAAACATTTTGTTTAAAACTTTATTAAAAGTTTTAAAGACGTGTTAATAAAAAATATTATATGTATATATTTAATAGTTTTTGACATACCGATAGATGGCGTAATGGACACTAAACTACTAAGTTTCTGCAATATCTTCGCTTTTTATCGCCTAAACCGTACCCATAAGACAAAAATAATTCGAGAGCGGTCTGCGGTAGGTGATCTCACTTAGCTTTGAAAGAAGTGGCTAGTGTAAAAATCTGCATCTCCAAGTTGGACAGTGTTCCGAGAGATGCTGCTATGCATTGCAAGAAAATTGCATGCAGTAAGGACTTTTTCCCATTTTAATTTTCAAATAAAATATCGCATCATTTTAGCTTTTAAAAAAGTATATGCGACAATTTTCGTCAATAAGGCGTCAGCTTGCTGCTTGGGAGGATCTGCATTTGCCCACTTTCGTGTCTTTTTGTTATCTTTTTGCCAATAATTTATTAATGATGGATGCCATCATCCTAAATGTATTTTTTTATCATAACTTATTAATGACGGATGCCATCACATTATCTGCAACACGTGGCCTAATAACGGCCAATTGCCCACTTTCGCGTCTTTTTGATACATTTTTGCCAATGCCATTAAAGAGTGTTGGCAATGCCAGTAAATAAAATGTACAACGCCGGCAAAAAATGTTATATAACTTTTGAAATCATTTTAAAAAACACTTCCTTTTAAGGTAGAATACTAGATATGTATGTCAAAATAAGAGTTGGTATATGTAATGGTATGGGAAGAGGGAAGTATTCGCATATTAATTACTCTTCAGTCACTTCAGGTTTAGCCGGAAATGACTTTAATTTTCAATTTAAAAAGCAAATAACCAGAATGTGACATTTTTAAAAGTTTTTACATTTACTTGATTTTTTGAGAACCATTTTTGATGTTGCATCTAGGTCCTTTATTAAGGTATTTATTTTTAAGTCTTAAAAGGGTTGCCATTTAAAAATACGAAAATGTAAATTTACCACCTTATTTATTTCCTTTTTTTTCACACTAGTCACTAAAACTTTGCATCTGTATTTTCCTGCCATCACCTAGGGTTTTTAGATTATTTTGAGTGTAAATATGGCCAATGGCCACCTAGATGCAATATTAAAAATGGCTTCAAAACAATCGAGTAGGTTTAAAACTTTTTAAAATTTCACATTGCATTCTTATACTTATTTCTAATTTTTTCATTGACGTATTATCGTGTAAATAGTCAGCGTCAGTGGCCAGCGTGAGCGAAAAATGTGAGTGCGCTGTCTTTGATCTTTATGCGACAATAAAAGCTAAAATAAGAGAACTTGTTTTTTTTTAAATCAGCCGCTCGACGCTGACGCTGGTTATCGTGCCCGAGGCCTAAAGCTTCCGGCACACAGCAAGCGGCGACGGAACAGCAGCGAGACATCGACGAGTTTTAATACATTGAATCCTTGCCTAGTGTCACGTTACCGTACCGTCCGGCATGTTACGGACGTGTTTTCATATGACATTGACGCAATGACGACGATAGTACCCTTCACTCCAGTTTTCAGGTTCCTAAACCCATCACTACACCAGACTTGGAAAACAAACGCAGGGCGATGCAGATATCTTTTTCGCAGGATCTTAATTTAATATTGGATTGGGGCGCCAAAAATCTCGTTCATTTTAATGCATCCAAAACGCAATCATGTTCCTTGTCGCGAAAAGAGTCATCAAATACTCATCCTCTACTTATGAGCGGCCAAGTCTTACAAAGCAAAAACACCTTCAATCTTGCGCGCATCACATTTGAAAGTAACCTTAACTGGCATAAACACATTGTATCTATAGCCACGGCAGCTTCAAAAAGCTTGGATTTCTCTTTCGAGCCAAAAAGTATTTTTCCCCTTCTAACTTATACACTTTTTATGTGTCCCAAATCCGACCTTCCTTAGAATATTGTTCTCATATCTGGGGCATGGCGTCCCCCACAACCCTAAGCATTCTTGATTCTATTCAAAGAAGAGCTATTCGTCTCATTAATGATCCTTCACTTACAGAAAGGCTTCCTCTCTTGCCCATCGTCAGGCTGTGGGGGATTTATCGCTTGTTTATAGGTACTTCCATGGCTTCTGCTCTGAAGAACTGTCCAGTATAGTTCCTCCACTCACGGTTCCCAACAGGGAAACACGTGGTTCCGCGCGTATGCATCCCTATACGGTCCAACTGGACAGGCCGCGAACTTCCCACTTTGTTCGTTCTTTTATCCCTAGATTGTGGAACCTGCTGCCCGTGGAGGTCTTTCCTTCCCCCAAATCTTCAAGTATTTAAGTCCCGTGTCAAGAAACTCCCTCTTACCTCGCTTAAGACACCCACGGTACGTTAGTATTTAGGCTTTAAGCCTTCGTGGTTTGTCCAAAGATTAAAAAAATGATGTCCCGCTGCTGCCCCGTCGCCGCTCGCTGTGGGGCTGAAGCTCAAGATTGTTTAATAAACTTATAATTGTAGGTAATTTATTTTAATATGGTAAACGTTTGTATTTTTCTTGGCAACCCTTATAAATTAAAAAAATAATATAAAAAAATATTTAAAATTAAAAAAATTTAATCATTTTTCAGAAGAAAATAGACTGGATATATTTTACTGGTGATATAGTTAGCCTAGAACAGTCCTTCAGCTGTTTGCTAAAACATTTCCGAACAAAACTGTATTTCCAATTTTAGGAAATCACGAACCACATCCAGGCGATTAGTAAGTAGTATGGAATATCGTTCTCTCTCTCTATTTTTTCTTGGTTTTGGTCCCTTCAGGTCCAATCCACCACTCTCCCCTTCCGGACTATGCTTTCGAGGGCTTCGTCGGCGGAAAATCTGGATAATCGAGCTCGTAGCTCCCAGAAGTTCCAAAAAGAAAACAAATAATTTAACAATCGATGCAATGCATAAATTGTCGGCTGTCAAACCAAGATCTGCTACTGGTGTTACGTATAACCTTCACTTTCACTACTGACAGTTCCCATGGCACGCCCCTCCATTTCCCGCCATTTGAGAAATACTTCGTGTTTACCACCAAACAGGATACCATCGGCTTATAGGAATCTTCGCTCACAGCGCTTAGATCCAGAAGAAAGATGCCGTCAATTTAGCGTGAATCTTTCCTTGATCCCCGAAGGTAAAAACGTCCGTACGGCACCTCTAACCGCCACTCCGGGAAGAACTTTGTAGTCCTCTACGCACGTCCGCACTGTCCGGAGGTCAAACAAAGAGTCTATGGAATATCGTTAAAATTTTGAAGTACTCAAGTACTCATAGTCTATCCAAGCTAAACATTTGTAGGTTGGCAATGCGAACATTCCAACATCAGTAAATTTTGTATTTCAAATTTAGGTTGGCTGCTTGAATTCCGCAAGGTACTAAAGACAGTTTCAAAATTTAACCTTCTTTTGTTATGTTATATATTTCTAAGTTTTATTTCAAATTTCAAATTTTAATGTATTCTATTTAAAATGAATACCTAATATAAAAATGCAGTTTACAAAGATCTATACTTTAGGCACTTTATATTGATAATGAAAAAATATGTAGTAAGTAGCTCCGGTTACTGAACCGAAGTGTTTCAAAAAGCCATAGAAGTAGGGTTTATATTTATTTAATCCCCTGACAATATTTCATCGACGTTGGCCAAAAACAATCATACACATTTTACAAAAAAATTGGACAACCTTGTAATGCCAACACGGACTTCTATTAACTTTTAAAACAACAAGACAACGCTATTCAAAAGCCCTCATCGGCATAATTTTGAACTAGTATGGGTGAACATGACAATTCATAGTTTTTCTTGCTGTTGTGGCAGTTAATATCGTATTTTTTAAATATTTTTTATAATTTATTGTGCCAAGTGTTTTGCTGGTTGTCATCATGGATTCCGTAAAAATTCTGCCATGAAGCAAAACGTTCAAAGTGGGATTTGTTATGTCGGCAGTTTAAGTGTAAATATTCAAGAATTTACGTTTTGTCACTTTATATAAAATTACCCGGAACCAACGATCTATTTTATTTAAATGAATAAATAATTTGAGACGACGCTGATAAATTTATTATGGCATTCTATTATGCCATCTCGCGGCTGTTTTGGAGACTAGGTAAAACAACGGTGACATCTGTTTTCGAGGTTTCGCCCAAGCCCCAAAGGAGCAATTTCAGCGCCATAAAGCGTTTTCCGTCTGTACTACAAGATTTGACCTCAGCGCCAACTGGTGCCCATTACGAAAAAATAGGCTCTTAAGTGGTTATACGGGGGCTTATAAAGGTGTAACATCTAGTTAAATAAAATAGATCGCCCGAACATTATTAAAAGAATCTTAAACGTTGATTTATTTTATATTTTGGTGATATAAAATGTGATAATAAAAAGCTTAAATCTCCATAATATGTTGTCACATTTTCTACTATTTCACCAGATTAAGCCCTAAAAACTAAAATCATATTTTGCCCAATTATCATTATGTATTATTATTTATACGTAATTTAAACATATTTTACAACTAAAAAATAACTTCGTTATCATTTGCATGTTTTTTTAGTACTGCTTTTATCTTCATTTTAGTTTTGCCCCAGGCACTGTAGCACAAAAATCCAACGTTTCCACCCATTGGATCTTTGATTTTTCTGCTGAAGAATGGTCAAGATGGCTTCCAAATAACACTCAAGCTACCATTAAAAGGGTGGTTATTATACCGTATTGGTTAAGCCTGGCTTTAGAATTGTTGCTTTAAATAGTAATATTTGTTTTACCTCAAATATGTAAGTAATAAGAAGAAAATTAGTTTTCTTACTAATTTTAAATCATGATTTGTAACAAAAAAATATCCGCGCAAAATATACCAATAAAACATTTTTTCCACGACCGTTGAAAAAATTATGTTTTTTAATCGTTAACATGAAGTTAAAGAACTTTATTCTAGTATACTACATAAAGTGTTGGAAAAAAGTAGCTTTTTAACACTTTGAAGCTTTTTTCACACTAAGTTAGTGTTTTGTTCCAGTGCCTACTACAATAAACTTAAATATCAATTTATGCAATGTAACAGTAAACGCGACATCAACTGATGGTCAAGTTACCTTTGATTTCGTTATTATTTCTTTTAGTTCATGTGTCACTAGTATTAAAATTACAGTTTGCAAATAAATTTAATAGAAATTATTGAAAATTATTAGTAATAATGAATTTGGATAACTAAGAAATTGAAAAGGAATTTATACTGTTTTGGTAATATTTCTACAAAAAGTAAGTACATACAATTTTCTAAAATTAAATAATAAATGCATAGTTATAAAGAGGGTAATTGTCTTGTTAATAAGTTTAGATGAATAAAGCATGTATAAAATGATATTTCGGAACATTTTTATAAGGTCGTGGAAAAAATATAGTATGTAACACACGAATAAAGTGTCTTTTTTACTCATGGGATTGCCGCACTCGCCTAACTGCTCGTGCTGTCTAACTTCCCATTCGTAAAAAAGTATCACTTTATGCACTTGTTAGATACATTACTATTTACCCTTCGGTATCGCGCATAACCAGTCACTGTCACCACTGACGATTATCCGCAAGACGCGCGCTACCTTCTCGACCATACGAAGACACCATGTGCTTCGACACCAAAACGTAAAAACCATCAGGTTGTTGGAATCTTTGCTCACAGCGCTTAGTTCTAGAAGAAAGAAGTCATCAATTTAGCATGAATCTTTTCTTCTTCTTGTTTTCCAAGGGTACAGCAAGGCCCGTACGACACCTCCAGCCGCCTTCCTGGAAAAGCTTTATAGCATTCTACGAAAACATGACCGCACTAATCGGATACCGCGATAAGAGTGATTACCAACGGTTATAACTTGCGCAAAATAAAAGTTAGGATATATGGGCGACCATCGCGACGAACGTTTTAGCGCGCATTACATGCAACCGTCTAAATAAGAAAATCTTGTTGCGTTGTATGTTGCATTGCCGGTTGAGCCGTGTACAGACGTGTGTAAGGCAACGTGCAACGTAACATACAATGTAACAAACTGCAACATCCTCTGCAAATAGAAATATCCGCATTTGAAACGAACTTGTAGACCAACGAGGTTGTAATGCAAGTTATTTTTTTTTATTTTGGCATATTTATTGGTAAAAGGTAACTAGAAAACCAAAAAAGAACTCACCTATTTTATAAAAGAAATAGTTTTACAAATTGATTTCTCTTTATAACATTCAACTAATTAAAATATTTTTTCTCTCGTCTCCACATTCGTCTTCAACTTTGTTTTTATTGTTTCTTGCAACAACACTCAACACGTTCAACCGGATACTGGAACTCACATCAAACGCCTTTCTGTTCGCGCAAAAACCGACTCCTGTGTTGACCGCGACGAACGTTCCAGCGCGCATTACGCGCAACCGTCCAAACGTGCGAATCTTCTTGCGTTGCATGTTGCTTTGCAGGTTGTATTACACTCGTCTGTACGTCGTGGCTTTATACGAATTACACATTTTAGGTGGCTTCTGTATGATGATAAAGATCCCTACAATCAACTACAGTGGCTTGTGGATGTTCTGGCAGAAGCTGAGAAAAATGGAGAAAGAGTACACATTTTGTCTCACATCCCACCAGGTGAAACATCATGTCATAGGCAATGGAGTCATGAATTGAAAAAAATAATTTTAAGGTATGAATATTTATATGTATTTGAGTATTAAAGTGACCGACGGTTAAAGTTTAAAATCTTCTTAGTGGTAAACTTATGTGTGGTCCAGTAATTAATGGTAGGTACACCAGTGGCGGCTATTCAGGTGTAGTAAGTGAAGTACCACTTCACCAAAAATAAATAATAAAACATAAAAAAAACCTATCACTATTATTCAATTCATTTTTCTCATTTCTATTCCTCATTTGTAAAATGCGCCATGGAAAATCTAGCATATAAATTAACCGCTGGCGCGACTCGCTTTCCTCCGCTTTCGGCAAGTGTATTGCAGATATAAAACGGACCGAAGTATACACCTTATGCGGGGTTTTGTTTACGCTTTGACGCTCCGTTGCCATGACAACGCTATACTTGCCGGCGGCCAGAATCGTGGGTGGGAGTATCAGCTGTATTGCTTGGTAAATCGCTAGCCTAAGAGATAATTTTGTGCAGATAATATAGGTTTTGGTCGTTTCGTTGGTTTTCACGTATTATTACGATTTTTTCCGTTTGAGTATTATTCGCGACATTGATTTGTCACAGAAAGAAATTAAAGGACATTACATAGCACTTCTCTATGAAATATTAGATCATATTTTGATGGAAATGGAAGTAAGATTCAAAGATTTTTACAAACTACAATTTCTTTGTTTTGATGATACTGCAAAGTTTGGCCAGTATAACCAAACATTTTCCACTGATTCTTTTCAAAATTTATTGGGGATATATGTCGATCATTTCCAAAAAATCAGCGGCTCAAAAATAAACTTGACCTAATATTTGCTGATGAAAGTTATAGAAATATTTCATTGCAGCATTTAGTGAAACAAGTTGTCGCAAGTAAAGACATTTTTACTGAGGCGTATAAACTTTTTTCGCTAATTTTAACGATACCGTCGACAAGCGTGTAAGTGGAACGGAGTTTTTCTTGTCTTAAGCGTTTAAAAACTTTCTTAAGAAACACTATATCCCAAAATAGACTTTTATCTTTGGCAAATATTTCAATTCAAATGGAGCTTCTACGGGAACTGATAAAAACTCAACCATCATTTTATGAAGATATAATTGATAAATTTGCTCCATTAAAAGATAGAAGAATTGATTTGGTGTAAAACATTTAGGTAAGTTTAGATTTTAAAACTTTTTACTTAGACTTTTGATAGTTAAGTATTTTTATTTTTGCTAAAATGGCGAATGCGCTTTTTTCCCTTCCTGCACTACACCTGTTTTTAGACCCGCGAGCCGCCACTGAGGTACACAAAGAAACTACACATGTTTTTCATATGCCAAAATATTAGAATTACACCAAAAATTTGGAAGAGAAATTTAGATAGGTTTAAGTGGCGCCCTCTAGATAACGTATAAAAATTACTATCGAATCTGAATTTCGTATGCCGGATCCTTACTTTGCTTTGGGCGAAGTCCAACAAACTTTGGCCAATATCATTGTGTGGACAGATGTTTGTCTGTATTCCTCTGATTGGGCCAAGTTTGCCCAAGTTCCCTTCCGACACGAATCAAAGGAAATTCGTTTTGGAATCGGCAACACTATCACCCAACGTGTGGCGACGGCATTGTGAAAAAAAACCTAGATCCGCATTTAAACATTCGAAACATATTAAACATTTTTGAAATAAATATGATTTTTTTTTACTTTGACACCCTGCATCTACTTTGGAAACTAGGTTTTTATTCTAGGACCTAGGTATGTTTGTAAAATCTTAATATTTAACATTAAGAAATTTGTAATTTCTCAGTGTACCTACTATTAATTAATTATTACACCCTGTATAGTGTATAGGCAGTGCTGGAAAATTTTGTGAGGGTTGTCTTGGGATCTCAGAAACTGTAAAAGATAGCTAGTTTAAAGCCGTCATGATTTTTTTTAACCAAAAGTTGCCAATAAATTTTTTACAGCCCTGGTTAGTGTATGTTTGCCACCACTTTGCAGAGACACAACATTTTAAAACCTTATGAGAAAAAACTGAGAAATGGCATATTCAATCAAACTTATATTTTGTTTGTATTTTTCTAAAATTTTTATAACAGCAACTTTCTATGTAAAAGGTAATTGTATTAGATTTAAAATTTTGACGTTTCGATAATTTTAAATCGTCGTTAGCTTTATTGTTCTTATAGATGACATGGAATTTTTGCATTTTTAAACCAATTATAATATTTAATTTCTTTTCATCAATTTAAAACAACTTCTTCTTCTTCTACTTTAAAAAGTCATATTTTACAAAACAAAAATATGATGAGGTAAAAAGTGTTAGTGTAAGTTAACAGAATTGTCCACTTGATAGTTTTTTTATTATTATCTAGAACTTTATTTAAGCTACTAAAAAATTTTTGAATTCCATTTTTTTTCGCAGTTTCTAAAATACCATTTAATACATGCATCACCAAAATTGCCCGCACTATATACTATACAAAATATTTAAGACAGCATTCATCTTATAGGTTTTTCGGACACTATTGCTGCCCAGTTTAATGGTCACACACATATGGATGAATTCAGATTGTTCTTTCCCTCTGCAAATTCAACAGAAGTAAAAAGTGTTGCGTATAACGGAGCAAGTTTTACAACTTTCATTGGATCTAATCCTAATTATAGAGTTTACGAAGTAAATAATAATGACATGGTAAGTATACAGGAAATTTTCCGCACAGATATTTTTTTATTATTTTTTAACTACACACATTGTAAGTACAATTATTTTAATTGGATATGTAGTAGCCTAATTTATGGAGGATGTTATAAATTCCAGGGTCAGCATTAGAATCTCGGAAACGGTAAGGGATACAGAGTTGATTAAATTAAGACAACGTAAGATTCGTCTTCGAGCTGCGATCTTTAACTTTGTATATTAAATTATCAAAACATTTTGTTTTAAACCTAATAAAACCTTATCCTAATTCTAAATGAAACAAAATATCACACTTTACTTTTATCCAACGTTTCAAAATGAAAAACCATCTTTTCTGTTAAAAATTATGATTTTATCCCAGATCGTTGCTCTTGATATATCCAAAGCTTTTGACCAGGTCTGGCATGCCGCACTTCTTAATAAACTTCCCTCCTATGGTCTTTCAACTAAACTCTGTAGTTGGCTCTCTAGTTTACTATCTGATCGACGTATACAGTTATTGTGGACGGCCATTTTTCAAGCTTTCACCAAGTAAATGCTGGAGTCCTCAGGGCTCAGTTCTGGCACCAACATTATTTCTTCTTCACATCAACGACCTTTTCTCGTCCACAACTAATTCCATTCATAGTTTCGCCGACGATAGTACCCTCCACTCCAGTTTTCAGGTTCCTAAACCCATCACTAAACCTGACTTGGAAAACAAACGCAGAGCGATGCAGATATCTCTTTCGCAGGATCTTAATTTAATATTGGATTGGGGCGCCAAAAATCTCGTCCATTTTAATACATCCCAAACACAATTATGTTCCTTGTCGCGAAAAGAGTCATCAAATACTCATCCTCTACTTATGAGCGGCCAAGTTTTTACAGAGCAAAGACACCTTTAATCTTGTGGGCGTCACATTTGAAAGTAACCTTAACTGGCATAAACACATTGTATCTATAGCCACGGCAGCTTCAAAAAGCTTGGATTTCTCTTTCCAGCCAAGAAGTATTTTTCCGCTTCTAATTTATACACTTTATATGTGTCCCAAATCCGACCTCCCTTGGAATATTGTTCCCATATCTGGGGCATGGCGTCCCCCACAACCCTAAGCATTCTTGATTCTATTCAAAGAAGAGCTATTCGTCTCATTAATGATCCTTCACTTACAGAATGGCTTCCTCTCTTGCCCATCGTCGGGTTGTGGGGGATTTATCGCTTTTTTATAGGTACTTCCATGGCTTCTGCTCTGAAGAATTGTCCAGTATAGTTCCTCCACTCACGGTTCCCAACAGAGAAACTCGTGGTTCCGCGCGTATGCATCCCTATACGGTCCAACTGGACAGGCCCCGAACTTCTCACTTTGTTCGTTCTTTTATCCCTAGAGTTTCTAGATTGTGGAACCTGCTGCCCGCGGAAGTTTTTCCTTCCCCCCCAAATCTTCAAGTATTTAAGTCCCGTGTCAACAAACTCCCTCTTACCTCGCTTAAGACACCCACGGTACGTTAGAATTTAGGCTTTAAGCCTTCGTGGTTTGTCCAAAGATTAAAAAAAAAATTAAGACGTTCGTACATATTTCCATTCGCAAGTAAGTATGCATTCCATTTTTTCCATTAATGCCCATTTTATAATTCAACTAGCAATTTGTAATACTGTTAAAAACTGTATTTAAAAATGTTAATTTTATTAACCTGTAGGATACTAAAATAAAGCATTTTTCAAATTGAACACGTTTAGATAAGAATTCATCAACTTTTTTATCAAATAAAAATACCGTGTTGTGTGTTATTGATTAGTATTACGAAATAATTATAATTAATATTTTTTCAACAATCAAGGTAGTCCGTAAAAGTGGGCTTTTAAAACTAGGTTGTATTTTCCACTGAGGAAAAAAGAGGTACGCTTTGAAAATTGGTTAAAAATTATCGTGAACGCCGTGAACATACAGTAAATTTTGTGGTTCTTTCTGCTCAAAACGTTGCATAATTTTTTGAAATCTGTATTTTCTATTAGAGACTTATAATTAAAAAGCACATTTGATACCACAATTTTAAGATTTTTAACTGATATTACACAAGTGGACCAAT
>JACEGR010012452.1:0-11530 GCA_014170235.1 Listronotus bonariensis | reverse complement strand
AAACTTTGGATGTTATAGAAATTTGACCGGTGAATCATCTTGTTGTGAATTGATCATTGGTAATACGCTATATTATTAAGCTTTTATATTTATAACTAAACACACATGCTTTCAATTCATTTTAAGTATTCCAAGTATTTCTAAATAATAAATATTTATTTAACTTTAAAAAGCTACATTGGTCTGTTCGCAAAAAATCCATAAAGCGGGGTAGAAAACATCATAACAATTTGAAATTTTTAAATCCTTCCCAACAAATTTGTATAAGGCAGAAAAGTTCCTGATAAGTTTTGCAGACACATTATTGCTTTTAGGGCAACTTTAGTATTTAAAATTATACCTATATTTTGTTTAAAACACTTAAAAAATTAATTATATTTAGCATGTAATCTATTAGGAACTCATTTCAATATTCCTACTGTACAGTGTTGTTTGCAACGTTGCCTTTCTTACTTCACAGCTCAGAGTTTAAGAAGGCTGTGATTATATATATTTTTTTTTCTTATCTTTTAAGCTTTGCAACCCAACAGGTTTTTATGACGCTCGTGTAAATCCCCATTTACATCGTGGGTTTCCCTACTATCGTCTAAGCGTAAAACAGTTTTCTAACACCTTTTAAATTTAAAAGCTAATCACTATTAAAAATCAAATTAATACGAAAAATACAATAGCACGACCCTTATTGTCTTACAAATTAGAACCCAACTTACATTTTATTCAGCATGTCAGGCCATGAAATAGAAGCCCTGTTTTCAAGTTGAAAACTTGGACGATTCATATTATTATTATCTTTCGGAAGATTGTTCATGAAAAACTTCGCTGATTATTCAAGAAACAGACGGACATTGTAAGAATGGGCTTAAAACTTAAAAGTGTCATCCCATGCTTTAACATCTGATGATAAATTCTGTCCTACGCACGTTGGGGGTGCGTCAGCATTGTCGCTAATTAAACGGAAAGGCACGGTTGGCAAAGTTTTGTTTAAAAAGTTTTCTTTAGGGCAGTGGCGTAGAAAATTTAAGTTTAAGCCTGCAACGAGTGATCCAGAGTTTCTCTATGAGAAGGGGTTTGGACATAAGCAAGACCGGTGATAGGTAGCTTTTGTCAGGGACGTGAGAGTGTGAGAATTACGATTTCGGTTGGCAGTTCTGTTCAAAGTTGGTAGCATTATCAGCTGATGACAGAGTCGTGCCTTGTCGAAGCTTTGTTTGGTAAAAACTGTGGAAATTTGCCATTTTCATTTTAGTTGTATATTTTGCAAGGACTTCCAGTTGTTAATGTTTTTGGTTAGTTTAGAGACTTCACATATTATTGGTTTTATTTTAGAGATTTTGATAGTGTTTAGTCGAATAGTTTTCAGTCATTCGTGTTTTTATATACATATGATACTGATGAGTGTCCTCTAATTAATGGTACACAGAAAAACCACAGATTTCTTATGCGAAAATACCCATTCAGGATTTAAACAAACATACCTTTATCCAAAAGTTAATGATAAGGAAGATACGGGGTGTTAAAGGGATATAAATATTTTTTATTCGTACACTTCAATAATTTCTGATATGTGTTAAACATTTTATTAAAACTCGGTATCCAGGAGTTTTTAGCTATCAGCTATTTATATCTGAGCAGTTGTAATTATAGCCAATACGATGTTATTGAAGGTACATACTTTCGGGTGCACTGAACAACTAAAACGTGAATACCTTAAAAACGGTTGTCAAGACCGATTCTTACTAAGTATACCTTTTTTGTGCAGAAAGCATAGAGAAGCTTACTAGTTTACATACATACAGAGTAGTAACAAAAAATTGGGTAGTTTTAGAGAATTTTAAATAGTGTACCCATCGCCCTCTAGTCTACACACAAAAATTAATATTCGATCTGAATAGCTAATGTTTAAAAACCCCGAGATACCGTTTTATTAAGATATTTAAAAAGGGGGAACAATTACCGAAATAAATTTACTTTTTCTTTTTACTATGACACCCCCGTATCTTCCATATTATAAACTTTTGGATATTAGGTATGTTTGATTAAATCTTAATATTTTGGCATAAGGAATCTGTGGTTTTTCTGTGTACCATTCATTAGTGGACACCTTGTATACAAAGTTTTTAAAATGGTTTTTGACTTACGGAACCATGGAAAATTTTTTGCTCTGCCAGGTACCTCATCGTCCTGTCGTCGCTTTGATAATTTTTAATTTTCAATATTTAAACCACATTTATGTTTTTGTTTTTGGTTATGCCTATTAAAATAATCCAATAAATTTTGTTTACAACATACAGTTCTTTTTGTTTTCTCCTTAATTCTACGCCACTGATCTGCCTAAAATCAAACATGGCCGAAAATGGCCCGACTTGACGTCACAGCCGCGCTAGCCAATATGGCGAATGTCGTGACCTTATCTCATCAATCGACTTTGGAGTGATCCCACAAGTTTCACTGTTGGTAGCTGCAGGGGAGAAATATTACTTAATCTTTGTTTGAAAGGAGGTGAATGTTTCGTCATACCTTGTTGTTCTCTCTAATACCGTCTAAACCAAGAGAGACAAAAAAAAAATACGTCACTGAGAGAAAATATTTAGTAATTAATCAAATGTCAACTGTCGTAATTATTTTTCGATATTTTAGACATATCTGCTTTTTTTATCTTTTTTGACATCCCAGAAGGCCTATGCCTAAATCCAGGGTACCGGGGTGTCGGGTTGTTAGATGTTTAACCCATCGTCCTCCCTGTTCCGTCAACCTTGTCCAAGCACTGAAACATGCAGTTATGCATTTCACAGCACCTTTTAGACAACGCGGTAGTGTCACCACAGACGTTATTTTTAAATAACTACTACCTAAATATGTATCTTCCGCTGGAAATCGAACCAGCAACTTCTGGCTTCGAAGATCAAAGCTATGTCCACTGCGCACATACGCATAAACTTGGGACCATTATTGCAAAGGGCTAACAATGATTTAAAGAAAAAAGATTGTAAAATGTTTTTAGTTAGGAAAAGTCAAAATCGGCGACTGCGTTTATTTATGGTTACATTAAATACCATACCAAAGTTACAATTCATGGGCAAAAAATAAGTTTGTGCGCAAGCCAATCGAAGGGAATCGCGACTGGCGCCAAACAAAGTATCGGGCAAAATCATGTAAATTTATTGTTGCTCTTCCGTTTGAAGCACGTTCAAAAGGAGTCAGTAACGTATTTAAATAAATTTAAAAAATACAGCTACATCAAAAACGTCTAATACGCTATATGTCAATTGTTGCAGTATATAAGAAAAAAGTATTAAAACCAGTCCCGGATCTAGAACGGGTGGGGGGCAAACGGTGTTGTCTGCGACGGGTGACTCCTTCATGGGGTGGCAAATTGAAACATGAAATGTATAAGAAAGTGGCGACTGTAAGAGAGAAAGACCTTTTTATTTTGGTCGTCTTTTAATTTGTTATTATAGGCAGGTATTTAAAAAGAAAGAAATTTTTTATTGCTCTTCAAATTTTTTCTCAATAAAAGGCCAGGCATACGGCAAGTTTTTCCCCTCGTTTCAAAAATAAAGATCCGGGGCTGATTAAAGAAAGTTAAATAAGTAAGTATATCAACTAAATGTATTACATACGTTTTAACAATCTAACTGAATTAATATAGTATATTACATTACAAGTGTGGAAAATTACTAATTTCACACGAGTGGGAATATTGTAGCACGAGGCGTTAGCCGAGTGCGACAAACCCACGAGTGTAAGAAAGTCATTTTCACATGAGTACTGTACACTATTTTTCCTACGACCACAAATTATTCACCAAAAAATAAATAAATTAAAGTTTGTCTGTTCATAAAAAATAAAAAACAATTGAGAACTTTGCAACACTAGGGTGATATTTACTTTGCAACACTAGTGTGATATATACTTTTCCTCACTGCTATATTATACTGTTTTGACAATATTTTTACATCGAAAATCACCTACCTAGAAGCATTATATAACTTTTATCATTTTGGAATTTAAAAAGGCCCTCACTTAATAAAAATTGTATGGCTTTGTTAGGTAATAACGCTAATAGTTTAATACGGTTTTCTGCTATTATAATTGTTTTTTAAAAATTATCGATTCTTACATATTTTAGACACTCTTCTAAATAAAACGTAAGTGGTGCATATCCAAAATATTCCGTTTTTTAAAAAATATCAGTAAATAAACTTACGGGACCGGGGAGTGAAAAGGGGTGCTGGGTGGGGTAAAATTGGTAAAACGAGTTAATGAAACTGAACATCACATATAAAATTAAGTAAAATTAACAGTTTTTCCTCATATTTTTAAGAAAAAATATAAAAAATATGAAAATTGTAAATGCATTACCCTAAAGTCCTAAAAGTAAGGAAAAAACGACTACCAAACGTCAGTTACCATGCAAAATATGGAAAGCATTTGGCAACGTCGGAAGGGTCTGATTCTATTTATGAATGGATAAAAGAAAGTGGATTTATAAAGTGTGTATTAGCCTCAGGTTTAATTAAGGGATTAAAAAAAAAGATTTAACTAGTTGTTCGAGTACACGAAGACAGAGAGAAAGAAATTTGATCTATAGGCTTTTTTTCTCTGGAGCTTTAGGTCGAACGGTCAAGCGGCAAGGCTGCCTCTATAAAGTACGTGCTCAAAGGTAGAAGGGAGATTTTTAATTTGATCTACTTACCTGACAACACTGTGCCAGTCAGTGAAAGTTGTTTTTTGTGGTTATGTCTATTTTTGTTTATGTTTTTATTTTTTCGTAAATTTTAATAAATATAAAATAAGATGATTTTCGCTAATTTGGGTTCTACCGTTTAAGGTAAATAAAAAGTTTTTTTGCTGTCACTACAATAAATATGTCACTTGCAAAACCAATAGCAGTTTTTAGAATGACATCATAATATGTATCACACCAGTGTTGTAAAGTACTTTGCAACACTAGTGCTGTAAAGTACTTTGCAACACTAGTGTGATATAACGCATTTTCTATGCATGAAATCAGTGTGCTATTTGCTATTTTCACAAGTGGTCGTAGGAAAATTTTGTTTTTAAACCTCTCTGTAATATGTTCTGAACTCTAAATGTGTAATACTATGTAAATGTCCAATTTTTCTCTAGCTGAATTTTTATATTATTAATTTATCCACCATAATACTTTATTTACCCCTTTTTAGTACTTTTATCACTATAGGTTAGCAGCCAATTTTAAAAAAATATAAATTATGCCGTTCTTAGAAGTTGTTGAACGGACATTCTCCTGCTCTGTTTGATATATGCCAAATTCTAACCTTAAAATATCGAAATATAAAATCAAAAAATGTTTAACGCTTTTTTGCAAAGTACTATATATTGGTGTATGCTAAGCAAAATTTACTCTTGATTTAAGTTCAGAAAATAAATAACAAACGTATTTTGCATGTCTGAGCCAGCATCACTTTTTGTTTAAGATCAGGAGAAAAATTGTGACTTTTCTGATCACGATTATTTTTCTTTACACATTAAGATACTGAGATTTTAAGATTTTCACATTATTTTATGATTTAAAAAGATATAAGTCCGGTACTGACTGACTTTTTAATGCGCATGTACCAAAACCTTCCGGGTGGGCATCGAGTTTGTTTACTGCGCGAGGTCGTAAAAATCCGCAAAGGCAACTAGGCACTGTGTATCCAAATGTGAGATATCTATGGCCTGGGATTACAATATTTTCTTCCATATCTAACTTAGACAATGTCTTCTTCTTATTTTTTCAAACTTTTGCGAAAATTATCGTTAGAAAGCTCTTTGACATATTCAGAAAAGATGCAAATGTACTTTAACAATGGATTTAAAACTTAATCTATAAATCAGTCCTACGCACTTTGGGTGTGCTTTAGTATTTACTCTAAATTTAACGTTGAAGCACGTTTCCGGAAAGTTTTGCTTAGGAAAGTTTTTAATAATGTATTATAGAGATTTATTCTTTTTATATAAATAAGATGCACGTTCTTAATAGTTGTTTTTAGAAAGAAGTATCTGGAAACCCTAAAAGAGTTTGTAGCCAAAGTTTTTTTAATTAAAAACTAATAGTGTGAACACCTAGTATAAAAAGTATACATTTTGGGAATTTTAAAAATATACATTTTTGGGAATTTTAAAATAAGTATACATTTTAATTAGGTTACTTAACATTGGGAATTTTGCTAAATAAAGGTATACGCGAGGTGTCAAGGTTTTAAAAGTATAAATTAAACAATTTTCTAGGTTACTCCTATAATAATAAAATAAAAACATTAAACAAACTGGGTCGCGTAGAAATGCAAAACCAACACTGGAAAATTTAATATTTAAAGAGAAGAAAGAAATTAGAAAAAGATTAGATAAGAAGTAGGTAGTAGAAGTGAAGTCAAGTATAAAGTTAAAGTTTTAGTTAAGCTCCGTACGGGCTACCCCTAGTGGGGGTATGCCCGTACTAAATTAAGTTAGTTAATAAAATGGAAAGTTAGTTTTTGTCCACCGGTCTCATGGTCCAAAAGATAGTTCCATATGGTACATTTGCCTCAGTGACGTAAAAATGTCCCTATGTATATTTCAAAATTATACGTCACAATAGAAACGAACAGAAAATATACGGGATGATTCAAAAATCCACTACAAGTGGCGGTGATTTTATATAATAAAATAATGGGTGAAATTGAAATACTGGTTGTTGGTTTTCAAGTTAGAAACCCTCAATGATCAAATTTTTTACAACTTTATTTTCTACCACAAACCGATATAACTCATATTTGAAGCATAAACTGAGTCAATTGCAATCTATCTTTTAGCAATAATTTATATTGATTGTATGTCTCTAGAGGGCTCTTGACCTATATTGAAAATTATTTTTCTTATTTATGAGTTGGGTAGCTATTCTATTTTTTTGGCAAGTTCTCTAAAAGACCTATGCAAGGCCTTTAAAAGGTACTTTTTATTTGACTTAAAAACCGATGCCGATTCACTGAATGATGCTTTTCAGCACTACAGTATCAACGGTGAGATTATATCTCACCGTCGAGCAACGAAGTTGTTCATATAAAGGTATGTACACACCAAAGAAGCAAACATGAACAAACATCAGCGAGCAAACGTTTTTTTTTAGTGTATACGGTGAAAACGGCAAACAAACATTTGTTTGTTCTTGTTCATACATGTTTGAGTAGATGTCGGTGCATCCAAGAGAAATTTTGTTCGACTAGTTTTAGTGTGAACGGGATTTTTGTTCGTCGGAATGTTCGCTTAGTTTAAATAAAAAGCGCCGCACTAGCAAATAAATTTTCCTAATCGTCATCCATAACTGATCGGACTAGTCGAACAAGAGTTATGCAGAAAATACAAATTTAATAAAATATTTAAAAATGTGTATTTAAGTTAAAATTATTAAATGAAAGATGACAAAACATTAAATAACCAGATTACGAAAAGGTAAAGTAAATAAAGTTAAAATATTTTTGATGAATACTAATTTCAATTTCCAACGCTTTTACTTTTATTTTATAAATAGTCTAGTCAACAAGTTCAAAAATGTAAAAAATGGAAAAAAAGCTCCTAAAAATAAAAAGCTCATTTGATTCGGAATGACGTCTGGAAAAATGTTTTTTAGAGCTTATTAGCACATAAAAAATGCTATTGTTATTAAAAAATAAGAAAATAATAAAAGAAGTTGTTTAGATTTTTGTTAATTGGATGGTCTTTTGTTAGGTACACGCCTGGAAAAAATGGGAAGCTTCGGTCCTGGTCCTGGGTATACGAGCTGACCCTGTTCAGCCTTATTGACCCCTATGAACTAGCTGGTCGCCTGAAACAAAATAAAAGAAAAACCCCAAAACTTCTAATTAAAAACGACGTTTCGGTGGCAAGTCTGCCACCGTTGTCAAGTTAAAAATAAAGTTAAAAAATAAAAATAAAAAATTAACTAATATTTAAATTAGAAATGATTGAAATTTATAGTTTTAAAATCGCAAACTGAGAATAGTTTATTTTTATTTTTTAACTTTATTTTTAACTTGACAAAATGACACAACACATGAAACGTCGTTTTTAATTAGAATTTTTGGGTTTTTGGGGGTTTTTTCTTTTATTTTGTTTCAAGCGACCGGCCAGTTCATGAGGGTCAATAGGGCTGAACAGGGTCAGCTCGTATACCCCGGGACCAGGACCGAAGCGGTTCCATTCTTTCCAGGCGTGTACCTAACAAAAAGACCATCCAATAAATGAATCCGCCTAACCAATATAGAGCATATCTTCAATTTAGATTTTTGTTAATAAGTTTATAAATAATGCTTTTTAAGAAATTTTTAAAATGATCTTAAAAGAAGAGAAAATTTACAATAGGTTAGTCCCGACTTCCGAAACTCTGTATCCATTATTTCTATTCTTCTATATATTCTATTCTATTCTATATTTAATAGGTGCACCATCTAAAAAGTTGGTATATCACTTAAAATATATATTTTTTAAGTATTACATAACAATTTAAAAATTTAAAAATGTAATGCATAATCTAGACTTTTAAACAAAAAACCTAGATGAAAAAAAAGATCGCAATTTCGTAAAAAGTTACCCCTATGTTAATTAAATATATTGTCCCATTTCTGTCGTTATAAATTACAGTCTAAAAATTTAAATAACACACACACACAAATAAAAGAAAAGTTCCAGCTCTGGAGAAAACACCATGTTTTCTTTAGGTTTTTGGGTTCTGCTTGAGGTCGGTTTGACCCCATCAGGTCATGGTTAAGGTTACTTTAAGGTTAAATCATAGACTCTTAGTTTGACCTCCGGACAGTGCGGACGTGCGTAAAGGACTACAAAGTTCTTCCCGGCGTGGCGGCGAGAGGTGTCGTACGAACGTTTTTTACCTTCGGGAATCAAGGAAAGATTCACGCTAAATTGACGGCATCTTTCTTCTGGATCTAAGCGCTGTGAGCGAAGATTCCTATAAGCTGATGGTATCCTGTTTGGTGGTGAACACGAGGTATTTCTCAAATGGCGGGAAATAGATGGGCGTGCCATGGGAACTGTCAATAGTGAAAGTGAAGGTTATACGTAACACCAGTAGCAGATCTTGGTTTGACAGCCGACAATGTATGCATTGCATCGATTGTGGAATTATTTGTTTTCTTTTTGGAATTTCTGGGAGCTACGAGCTCGATTATCCAGATTTTCCGCCGACGAAGCCCTGGAAAGCATAGTCCGGAAGGGGAGAGTGGTGGATTGGACCTGAAGGGACCAAAACCAAGAAAAACAAATAGAATAGAATAGAATAGAACCTTCATGATTTTTATTGTAATAAAACCATTTAACATAAAAAAGAAGTTACATAAATTATTACGAGTTTTATTTCTATTTAACACGTTTTTAACTTGTTGACTAGACTAAAAAAGATATTCCCGACGCTGTATTGCATTTATTCATTAAATAAATTCTTAAACAAATATTTCGCGACGGCAGCGAGTTAATTATCCTACAAATCATAAAACAAGTTTAATTTTAATATTAAGCAGAATGTCAAGCAATTACTTAAAAGCATTTCGCTTCGGGCGCAAAACTTGGCCCATTTGTATTATTTGTTCTATCTTTCTAGAGGGCAGTTCGTTAAGAATATTAATGAATATTAAAAAGAAAAGCAATTGTTTTTCAATGGCTTTAAAATCTAAAATTTGTATCTTAATAAGAAGTATGTACAGAGTGTCCCAGTATACAGGGTGGCCCACCATATTCGACACGGTCTGTAGCTGGATAACCATGAGGTTTTTAAAAAAAGTAAATACTGAAACATATACAGGTCGGATAAGATCACGTATCATAAGTTATATTTTTTAAATGGAACACCCTATATTTTATGACAGTTTTAGATTCTACTTTAAAAAATAACATAAGTTTGTTTATAGAACTAAGTGTCTAATTTTATTCGTTTTCGTGATATTCGATTTTTTTTCAAAATGCAGAGGTAAAATTAAATTGATTTTACCTTAACACTTTTAACATTTTAAACTTTAAAATATGTAACAAGATTAGAAAAAGTCTGCCATATCATACGTAGGTCAAATCAAGATGAAATATTGTACAGGGTTATCAAAAAATAATTTTAATTTTTCAGAAAATCAAATAGCCATATCTTTCTTATTTTAAATGGAACTCCCTGTATTTTTACGTCACATGATGACAAATAAAATACTCTTTCAAATGGTGTATAGGTTGCCTATACCTATATTTTGTGCTTTTAGTAAAATCTGTTTTTACAAATTTTTAGTCCAAATGTTTATTTAAATTAAAGTTGGCTGTGACATAGCAGCCATTAATATTTTTCTTAAGAAAATAACAACGACCATTTATTGATTACTAGTGTTTTAGTCAGTTAAAAAGAAATTTCAATGATTTTAAATAAAAACCCTTCTTCTACAACAACAAGATGATATAATACTGGTAGGATGTGAAAAAATGGTTTACTTTAGTCTAGAGTTAATCCTGAAAAATATTCCAGGAGAAACCATCTGATAACCTTAAAATAATAATAGTTGCTTTAAAAAATTTGACACAGTGATTATGGATAATGGAAGAAACGAGTTATAGGTCACGGAATGTCGTCATAACTGACCAGAGAGGCGTTATTAGGATTGTATAAAAACACACGTTTTATCATTACCACTTTCAGCTAAAAAGATTATTGGAAGTAGCATTATAAGCAACTAATAATTTTTTTTTGTGAATTTTAAAAATAGTGGCTGATAATAAAAAATCTTTTAATTTTGTGCTTTTTTCCATCAAATTTGCATTTTGCAATAACGGCTTAGTAAATAGGCATAGCTATATCCCAGCCTACTTACATTTAAATAGACATTTGGAATAAAAATATGTTAAAACGGAATTTACTTAAAAAGTATAAAAGATAGCTATAGGCAACCTATACACCATTTGAAAGAGCATTTTGTTTGTCATCATGTGGTATAAAAAATACAGGGCGTTCCATTTAAAATAAGAGAGATATTGCTATTTGACTTTCTAAAAAATGAAATTATTTTTTAATCACCCTGTAAAATCTATGAACTCCATATGACCTACGTATGATAAGACAGACTTTTTCTCTAATCTTGTTACACATTTTATAGTTTAAGGACTTTATATTGTTAAAATAAAATTAATTTAATTGCACCCCTGCATTTAAAAAAAAATCAAATATCACAAAATCGAATAAAATTAGACACTTGGTACTATTAACAAACTTAAATTATTTTTTTATGTAGAATCTAAAACCGTCATAAAATATAGGTTGTTCCATTACAAAAATATAACTTTGATACGTCACACTTTTTTGAGACACCCTGTATAGACTAAAATAATTTTATACTGTGGTCTTATCCGACCTGTATATGTTCCAGTACTTACTTTTTTAAAACCCCATGGTTATCCAGCTACAGACCGTGTCGAATATGGTGGGCCACCCTGTATTTTAACCATACATTTAGATCCGCAGTGGCAAAAAGCATTTTTTGATTGT
>JACEGR010012451.1:0-11533 GCA_014170235.1 Listronotus bonariensis | reverse complement strand
TTATCGATCAATCATGACCAATTTGTGACCATCCACATCCACTACAATTTTTTTTCCATTTAACCATTTCGATAGTTGCAGCGGTTTCTAAGATCTCTTTACCAAACATCAAAAAGACTCAACCTGTATACAGGGTGTCCGAAAAAGGAATTTTATAAATGATAGGGGTGATAGAGTTACCAAAATGTTGTAAGTATTTCATATAAAAAAGTTCTATCGCGCTTCCTTAGGGAGTTATTGGCCTTTAAAGTTAAAATATAAAATGTAATTTTATTTATAACTTTTAAACCGTATTAATGATATTTGGGAAACTAAATTATTTGATACTAGTGTGCTTCCACAGATAAACGGCTGTTTAGTAAGTGTGAATTATACAAGGTGCACGATTTTTTCATATACTGTGTGCATTTTTGACGGAGGTAACAAATTTAAGATTTTGCTTTTAGATTTTGATTATCTTTTTTCTACAAAAAAGTACCGTAATTTATAAAATTGCATTGTAAATTCATATATACAAGCATTTCATATGTGATAAAAGATCAATTTTTGAGAATATAATTAAAATATAGAAATTTAGTAAAAACAATGTTTATTTGTATAATAAAATTCAAGGGGCCCATAAAAATCGTGGTTTTAAATTTTTATGAAAAACGGTAAAAATATCGATTTAAATGAAATATACCTTTTTTATAGAAAAAATATAAAGGAATCCAACGGTCAAGGCAAAACGTCGAATTTATCACCTCTGTCAAAATTGCATACATAAAATTTAAAAAATCGTCGCACCCTGTATAATTCCGACTTACTGAACAGCCGTTTACTTGTGGAAAGAATAATTATTAATATAAGGTAATTTAGTCGCCCAAATACCATTGATACTGTAGCAATGCAATGGTTTTAAAGTAATAAATAATAAAAAAAAATTTTTAATTCTAACTTTAAATGTCAATAACTCTCTAAGGATGCGCAATAGTTTTTTTATAAAGTCCTGACATTTTATATATTTTTCCACCTTTATTTATGTTAGTAAAAGTTATTTTTAGATGTTTATGAGAGGCTTTTACGACTTCCGGTTTCACCAGAAATGACTCGGACTTTTGATTTTTAAATGGGATATTTTTTGTTTTTCGGATTTAAGCAGATCATTCTTAGTCGAAATCCCATTCTGAAAACAAATTTTGGTCAAATTTATTTTTAAATAAATTAAAATGATCATTCTAATATCACTTTTCATACTTTACTTACTTTCAGAAATCGATTTTATCTTTTTAAACTTTTTTACTAGAGGGATCTAAACTTCATTTTTTTATTTTTTTTACCCTACCTCAAAAACCAAAATAGGACCATATCACTTTCATATTATTTTTAAATGCAGCATTTTAAAGCGAATCCAACGTGTTGTGTGTAATGTAAAACACTACGTACCTTACTTCACTTTTCTTTTATAAAACAACATTTATTATGTAGATAAATGACGGCTGAATGGCGTACATCGCAATTCATCGTAGTTGCCATGAAAGCAGACCCAAAAGTATTAGTTGTAAAAACAATTGCCTGTGTTTTGAAAAAGTTTAAAAAATAAAAGCATTAGTTTGTGTGTATGCATCTAATTTTTATTGTTAATACCAAATTTAACCTAAAACAATTTTACCATCATAGGAGATACATAACCACAAATTAATATTTTTATTTTTAAATCTTTTAACAATACACAAGCAATTGTTTTTACAACACTTTTTTAAATTTCTGTTTTCATGGCAACTACGATGAATTTCGTATTACAAAGATCATTTACCTACATAATAAATGTTGTTTTTTAAAAGAAAATGAAATAGAAGGGTCGTAGTGTTTTACATCGTTAGATTCGCTTTAAAATACTGCATTTAGAAATATTATGAAAGTGATATGGTCCTATTTTGGTTTGCTTGGAGCAAGAGTAAAAAAACTAAAAAATGAAGTTAACAGACCTCTAGTAAAAAGTTTAAAAATAAAATCGATTTCGTATTTTTCTAAAAGTAAGTAAAGTATAAGGAGTAATTTTAGAATGATCATGGCACTCTAGATGAAAAAAAAGTTAAAAATAAAATTTGACCAAAATCTCTTTTAAAAATATTGTTCCGGCAAAAAATGATCTGGAGAATCAGAAAAACAAAAAAAACAGGGTGTCGCATTTAAAAATCAAAAGTTCCAGTCATTTCCGGTGAAACCGTAAGTCGTAAAAGCCTATTATAACCACCTAAAAATGACTTTTCGTTAGTCTAACAACGCTACCAACTTTCGTCAGTATCAATAAAGAAATAAAAAATGGCAGCCGGAAAGTGATCTCGTTGTCACCCAGTGGCTAGCAGCATTTATGAGATTTTTACGGTTTCGGGCAGTAAACAAAACGGCACCTTTACGAGCAAGCGTATTTAAAAGCCTTGGCCAAATACGTTACTGACTCACCGCCTTTCACCATGCTCTCTATAGTCCAAACGGGAAACACAGACAACGAGTTGATAAATTATGCCCGATAATGTCGATAGCCCGCACGGTGTCCGCGTGTGTTTATTTGGTGACGACGGATAATGACAGGTACCCAAGCGCCTAAACCCGTTTTCTTTGTCCATAAAAATTTTTTTTCGAGCAGGTGAGAGGTTATGGTAATTCATCCAAATCTGCTGCTTTCTACAAAAAAAACCACTGATTTTTAAATAAATTTGTTTCAACTTACGAGCTTTACAAATTTAAAAGAAATATATGGTAAATTTCTCGATAGCTGTTGACTTTAGCTATGAGACATAAAACATCTATCTATCTATCTCTTTGTTTAATGGCTCTGATACTAAGTCAATTAGCCAATTCTCCCGTTTCGGTCATATGAGCTATTGCTCATAAGCTTTCCCTGCTTTGTCCGTGGAAAATCTGGATAATCGAGCTCGAAACTCCCAGACTTTTCTAGCATATGAATAAGAAACACTTCAAACAATTAACACAAGCGATGAACTTCTGATCATGCATAAATTGTGGCTGTCAAACCAAGAGCTGCTACTGGTATCGCGCATAACCGTCACTTTCGCCACTGACGTTTCTCTGCAAGGCATGCGCATCTCCTCGACCATACGAAGATACCATGTGTTCAACACTAAAACGTAAAAACTTTAGGCTTTAGGAATCTTCACTCACAGCGCTTAGCCCCAGAAGAAAGAAGCCCCAATTTAGCGTGAATCTTTTCTCGATCCCCAAGGGCACAGCAACGCCCGTACGACACCTTCAGCCGCCTACCGGAAAGGTTCTGTAACCTTCTACGTAAACGTGACCGTACTACTCGAAGACCGCGGAAAGAGTGGACATAATACATAAAAGATAGTTGTATTTATATGCTAAAAAAACGTAGTAAACACCATAGGTATGTATTTTATGTAAGGAAATTAATATCAAATAATTATTTTCATTTAGGTTATACAAAAATAGAAAGTTAAAACTTAAAAATTGTTGCAACCTTTAAATATTTTTAGCAACATAAGTTCAAGGGCTTCCGGTCAAAATTATTTTATAGTAATCTAATATTTTATTATTTTAACGAGGTTCTTAACGAGGCTGCCAAACGTGGACTGATCTCTCGCGCCTTAAAAATAACTCAAGACTACCTTGTTTTTTTCTACCCTGTATATTTTGACGGTACCAAAATGTGTTAATATCTTTTATCTCAGTCTAAACATTATTATTAAAAAATTAACAAGTTCTAACCATTTGTTCTTTTTTATAGTCAAAATGTCATTTTTTAAGTTTGTGTATTTTAGGCAACTTTATAATAATTTTATCTGTTTCGACGCCACTGCCAAAAGAAACATCCTGTAGAAACACTTTTGATATATTTTACTATTCCTATATAATATGCTATGGGTATGCATCAAAAGATGTTTTGTAAGCTTTAGTAAGATTGAAAATAAATTAAAATCATAGGAGGCACTCGAACTTTCAACTTTGCAAATATCTAACTGTGTGACTCTATAAACATTTAATCAGGAAGTTAAGATCTACAACAAATAAAATTTAAAAAAAAATAGCCGAAAGCCACTTTCCATAAGGATTGAGAGGGATCCTTTACTTTTTTTTCCTTACTAACATTTTTTTCTGAAATAACTTTATATTTATTCTTAGTTTCGTTTAAAAAACTTGTATAAATTATAAAGAGTAATAAAGCCAATAAAATCCAATATGGTTTTAATAACGAGTTTGTGAAAGAACGACTATCAGAGCATACAAAACCTTAATTAACACCTAAAATATTCACTGAAAATGGACGTTAAACCCCCATTATTTAGCGGTTAAGATGTGCGCCTGAAGCTGCAAACACAATAAAATTCGATCAATGAAGAGAGCATGCATATGAAATGAAATGTCACTGGTGTACGGGATAATAAAGGTTTAATATAAATGGCGCGTACAATAGCAGCTTTAAAGACAATTTTACATTTAAATAAGTAATAACAAATATTATTTTTCTACGGTCGTTAAAAAGAATGCTGTTTTTTTACGTTATTATATATATATATATATATATATATATATATATATATATATATATATATATATATATATATATATATATATATAACGGTAGAGGGTAGTCTCGACTGACTAGTTAAACAGCAGGTTGTTTATTGGGGAAACAGTCAGGTGTATTAGGGCTTAGAAAAACTCTTTTGAATCACCAAGCTTTCGAAATAATTTATTTCTTTTTCAAGGCTACAATATGGAGACAAAGTTATTAATATTAATAATTTATAATGTAAAAATGATTATAAACTTACGTGTACAAGTGAGTTAGGAATATAAAAGCTTCAAAATAGTTTCCATGTGGACTTTTCCTTTCTATAGCAAATTATTTAAAGTTTTATAACCACATTTCAAATTAATTAACATGTGAACGGGTTGTAGCCATTTTGTTAACTACTTTCTCGAAAATGGTAATGTCCCTGAAGCGTGTATCTCACTCCCTCCCATTTACAACAATGACCAAGAGAAAGAGAGTCGATAAAATTGATTGACATTTATCGGTTTCATTGACCATGCGTCGTCCTTCTCGTACTTTGACGAGATTCCAGTGGCGTAGTATTCGAGAAAATTATATTAGTTTATTATATTTAATTATTTATTACAACTGTGGATACTACACCACCTCGCCCCAGTCGTCTGTCACCCAACCGGTACGGAGCGGCGGAGCATCGGCAAACAGATCAACCCCCAGCGCCTGACTGTCACTCAGGCAACGAGGAGCAGTCCGCAGCCAGCAGTCGTGCTTTAATTATAGCCTTAAGATTTTTGTGCAACATGATGGGGCTGCGTCTGTCACCCGAATCCCCAATTATATATATATATATATATATATATATATATATATATATATATATATATATATATATATTATAAAGTACTCCATTTTAGTAAACTACATGAAGTATTAATAAATATTAAAAAAAAACCATTAAACCAATTTAAAAAAATATACATTAAACTCACTAAAAAATTAAAAAAAAGTCGGGTAATAACATAGGGTTAAAAGCTTTTGTTTATTAGTTATTAAAATTGAGCTTTTGTTTATTTAGTTATTAAAATTGAGTACTGACCCCTTTTCTTATTATTTTTAACTTTTTTAGTGAGTTTTATTTATTTTTTTTAAGTCGGTTTAATTTTTTTTAATGTTTATTTTTCGCTAACACTACTAGATACCTCTTTTAGTTCGGCGAAAAGGGTAAATTTTATCCCAAGGTTGTTGACTCTAAATGCGCCTCTGATCTCTTGTTTTTTTATTATCCGAGCATATACCTTCTAGAAGCAGCTTTACCGCACGAACAACGTACGGCAGAGAGAAAAAATAGGTCTAGTACCTTTCTCTCTCGCGCTCCTGACTTGGTTTTTTTATGAGAAGAGAAGCGGAAGTACACTTTTTCAAATTAAAAAAATCGGTCCGCAAACGTCGCAGTAATCGCCAAACTTACACACAGAAAAAAAAACAGGCAAATTGACAACCTCCTCCTTTTTTAAAGTCGGTTAAAAAAGTAACTGTTTAACAGTTCGACGCTTTTTTATTTTTGACATAGTGTTTTGTTTTTGAGTGCGTACTAGAATTTATTTTAATAGGATTGTAATATTATAGGCGACATCAAGTAAATAAAAAAATAGGTTCCCATGAAGTCCGCAATTACTTTTTTTTTCCACCCTTTCGGGGTCATCCCACCCAGGTCCGACGATCGCCCCCTAGGTGGTGCACTGCAGCCTGAAGGCTTATTGTACCTTGACCCCTACTCCTTCTCATTCACACACCATTCATTCCATAACTTGGATGGTTGTTGCTCGGTCCGCATCCCCGAGCAGCAACACCGTGTGCCGTTGCCCAAAACACCGCTGTCGCCGGACACCCATCAAATTATGGGCGCGCATTCCACTGCTTAACTCCGGAGATCGACGCTCGCCGATACAACCGAAGCAGCCACAAGCGCGCCATTACTTCTTTTAGTTCATGTTTTATTAAATTTGAAATTTGATAGTTTACGGTCAATTTTACCAAAAATTAACATTAAGATTAATTTTGAAAGACTCAGAAATTAAAAATAAATTTAAAGGTAATATTTCTACAAAAAGTAAGTACACAGTTATGAAGAGAATAATTGTCTCTTAAAAAAGGTCATAATTTTCTTGTTTCTGTGTTGAAAAAACATAATTAAATTATAAGTGTAAATAAATAAAATCTGTATAAAATGTAAATTTAAGAAGTAAGTTAAATTATATGTAGTATGCAACTTATGCATAAAGTTTTTACACAAATATTGGAGAAGGAAGAAAAAATTGAAGGTGAGGATTAAATTAAAGTCCAATTTTAAAAAATATCACTTTATGCACTTGTTACATAAATTTCCATTCTTACATTATAACATCGTACTGAAACAAGTAGTTAAAAGATAAAGTTGCCCAGGTTAAGAGTTTTTTGAGATTTTTGCAGCTAATCCACACGTTGGGAAGGGTCAATCGACACTATGCATGTACAAGTCTCTAATTTGCTAAACTATTTTTTAATTTATCTGGTTCCGTATCTGGATATCTAAGCATGGCATAACTTGGCGGAGGCGATGAGGGCTGTCGTGCACAGTAAAGAGGCCTCGCGAGACTTTTTCTAATGTAATGACAACCCAAAAAGTATTGTCAAGACTCTTTTTACGCCACTCCATCTAAGCTTAATTTAAGAAAATTTAATTGCAAATATTGTTTCATCTTAAACATAATTTTATAATTTATGCTTTTTAAACAAGGTGATTTTTGTTTTTTTGCTTCCCCATTTTTTATAAGAGACTCTAAAGAGATATTATTAATCTTCTTAGTTTTGAATTGTACCATTTTTTTGTACTTTATTATACACAATATATACAGGGTGGTCGTTTGAAAACAAAACAGAGCCAACTTTGGACACTCCAGGTTATTTCAGAAAAACGCTCGGACCAGTCAATTTCACTTTCTGTACTGCAATCGTCTAGCAGGGATGAGACTCACCCCCAAAATTTTAAATTGAAAGCGTGGTTAAGTGATACCTTATTTCAAAGGTCTCTTGATCCTGATTACAACTGCCAAGTTTAAAGCCTCTGAAATAACTTGATTTTAATTTTTTAATGTATAATAATATATTACCTGTAAGAGCAAAATACTTTAAACTAACTGGATATAATAAGAGGTAAACAATCTTTAAAATTACATATTAACTAATCTTTCTGGCAGGGGTGTGATTCACTCTTACATTTTAGGGGTGAGTTTTTTTTCGCCCTTTCGGGGTCATCCCACCCAGGTCCGACGATCGCCCTCCTAGGTGGTGCACTGCAGCCTAAAGGCTTATTGTACCTTGACCCCTACTCCTTCCCATTCACACACCATTCATTCCATAACTTGGATGATTGCTGCTCGGTCCGTTCGTTCACCCCCGAGTAGAACACCGCGTGCCGTTGCCCAAAACCGACAACGCCGGTCACCCATCCAAGTTATGGGCGCGCACTTCACTGCTTAACTCCGGTTATCGACGCTGCCGATACAACCGGAGCAGCCACAAGCGCGCCTTAGTTGAGTGAGTGAGTTAGAGGGGTGAGTTACTCGATTAATATCTCATTTTGAAGATTGTTCAACTCTTATTATTTCTTCTTAGCTTAAAGTATCTTGCTCTTATGGGTAATTTATTATTATATAGGGTTTTTAATAAAAGCGATAGTATTTCAAATAAAGACTTCTGGATTCTAATCCAAATATTTTTGATTTCTAGGTGCTATATTTAGTTTAGTATGCAATTTGATGATGCAGCGTCTGACTCCTCTTGATCGGTTGGGTTGCCATTATGGGTATTCTGCGCGGGTTATCCGCCGCATGGAAAAGTTTGTCGATGAGTTTTTACGTAAAATTAACCCATGTTTAAACTTTCCCACAGTGCGGCGGATAACCTGCGCAGGGTACCGATAATGGCAACCCAATTTTGAGAGAATAAACGTTGAGTGGCGGAGTGGTCACAGCTAAGCTATCACTTTGGTAATATATTTTTATTACTTCGAACCGACCGAGAGGAGTCAGACGCTGCATCATAAAACCGCATACTATACCAAATGTAAGGTGTTACTACAAATTAAAAACAATGAATTAGAAACCGAGAAATCTTTATTTAAAATACTATCGCTCTTATTGAAGGACCTCATACGTTAAAAAAATTAATATCAAAATTTTAACAAGCTGTCATATCAACGGAAATAATAGCAGATACTCAAGCCTTCGTTCCATTTAAAATTTTGGGGGTCTTACTTCCGCTAGACGGTTGCAGTTCAGAAGGTAAAAGTCCCCCTAAAATCAAAATTGACGGATCCGAGCGTTTTTCCTTTAGTGACCTGGACCTTAGCTTTGTTTCGTTTTCAAATGGCCGTATTGTTCTTTTTAACAGCTTTTGGTTATAAGTTTAAAAAAAAGGCTTGATCTAAAAAAATATTTCAGTTCTTCAGCCTCACTTTCGAAAAACTTAATTGGGGCAATATCTTAAGAATAAAAACAGAAACTTACCAGTTCATTGGAAAATCGTCGGCTGCATTCTATCAGCGCCTATAATTAAAAATAAAATTAGATCTACCAACAATTAAAAAAATAGGAAAGATATGGGCATTAAATTTAAATGCAGAATTTCTTAAAAATAGTGTCAACCGAGTTTTTAACTTGTAATTTAAAAAAGAAGTAGTTTATTTGATAATTAATTTTTGGAAAAAAATTAAATTACCAAAACTGATCAATTAAGGAAAATGGATAAACATTATTTCTTGTTTTATAAGTTAGATGTATTATTTGGCTTTTCTTTAAAATAAAAATATATTAAGAAATTTAACTTTTTATACAATATAAAGAGCTATTCTGCTCTTGCAATAATATAAAAAAATAAAAAGATTGCTTTAAAAGATATAAATTAATAATAGATTCTTTTGACATAAAATAATTATTTTCATTTAGTTATAGAGTGTGTCCCAGAATTTGTGTTACAAGAGAGCAAATGTACCACAAATTTTTGAATATTTAATCGGCATTTTGGAAAAAGTGGTCGCATGATCTAAAACTTAAAAATATAATATAGTCATAAATAAAAATATGAAACTAGTACTAGTATTTATTAAAATGACGATTTAAAATTTAGAAATTACTCAGAGATCATTGCAACCCGTTATTTTATACTTATTGGTAATTATTAGCCGAGTCACTGGCGTGGATAATTTTATTTTCTGGGAGGGTAATGAATATTTATATATACAGGGTATTAACCAAAAATATGAAAAAAACTTCGTATTAACATATGTCCTAAACATCTTGGTTTTGAACTACGGGGTGTTAAAACTTTTAAAAAATATTGTGTTTTTATAATAACTTTTATACCCATTGAGATATTTTTAAAATTGGGAGAACGACACTTTGCACCAAAAGACACGTTTTGGCATACAAGATTTTTTTACCAGTGTCGTCCATGAGGGTTTAGGGTAAGTATTTTAAAAGAAAAAAATGGTACGCCACTGCATTTTTCTAAAACAAAAATATTTTTTCAAATCCTCATTTAGTTTAGAACAAATTTGATATGGTCAATTTGTATTCCTAATATAAGATTCTACAGGGTGTCCCAACTCTATTTATACACAAAATAACTTCGTCCCTGCACAAAATACAAAAATAAACTTAAAATAAAAAATGTTTATTCGGATATACTCTTTTTACAGACAGTACTAGTGAATATACAAGGTGTCTGAAAAACATAATTTTTATTGTCAAGTATGTTTTTTTAAATGAAACACCTTGCATATTTTAACAAATTTTTGACTCTGTATTAAATTCTACATCAAAAATGTATAACACACTATACGCCAATTATTGCTGGTTTTGGAATATGAGTAGTATGCTGATATACTCAATAACGATTAAAAGTGAAAAAAGAAAAAAATATTTTGGTTCTACTAATTTTTAAATACTTCTGTCACTGTCTCAATGACAACGAGTGTCGGACTGGGCCACCGGGCAACCGGGCAGATGCCCGGTGGTCCAACGCCTTAGGAGCCACTCAAGAAGGTAAAGCGGAAAAAAAAATCCAAAGTATTAAAAATAATATGCATTAAAAAAAAATATAATTATGAAATTCTGTCCGGTAGGCTAAATGGTGCTCAGTCCGACAGTACTTAAACATTTTTAAATAAAGCCCTTTCATGAATTTTAATAGTCAAAAAATTTTGCGCATTGAAGTTATGAGCTATTAAATATTCCACTGGGCCACCTCCTAATTTTAGTCGCCAGTTTTAGCCTTATGGTAACGACATTTTAAAATTAATTAGCGAACGGCTTCGATTATAATTTCTTACCATTAAATATGCCTAAATACAACCCTCTGATAAATTTTGATAGTCAAAAAATTTTACGCATTGAAGTTATGAGCTATTAAATATTCCACTGGGCCACCTCCTAATTTTAGTCGCCAGTTTTAGCCTTATGGTAACGACATTTTAAAATTAATTAGCGAACGGCTTCGATTATAATTTCTTACCATTAAATATGCCTAAATACAACCCTCTGATAAATTTTGATAGTCAAAAAATTTTACGCATTGAAGTTATGAGCTATTAAATATTCCACTGGGCCACCTCCTAATTTTAGTCGCCAGTTTTAGCCTTATGGTAACGACATTTTAAAATTAATTAGCGAACGGCTTCGATTATAATTTCTTACCATTAAATATGCCTAAATACAACCCTCTGATAAATTTTGATAGTCAAAAAATTTTACGCATTGAAGTTATGAGCTATTAAATATTCCACTGGGCCACCTCCTAATTTTAGTCGCCAGTTTTAGCCTTATGGTAACGACATTTTAAAATTAATTAGCGAACGGCTTCGATTATAATTTCTTACCATTAAATATGCCTAAACACAACCCTCTGATAAATTTTGATAGTCAAAAAATGTTACGCATTGAAGTTATGAGGTATTAAATATACCACTGAGCCACCTCC
>JACEGR010012450.1:0-11535 GCA_014170235.1 Listronotus bonariensis | reverse complement strand
GAAGTTCTATTATAATCTTGCTGCTACACCTCCCTTTGTAGCTTGGCTTTTACTATTACCACAAATTATCAGAATACCCAGATGCGAAAGTGCGGCGAAATCCGCTTACTTGTTTCTATGACCTTGAGAAAGAATAAATGGAAAATCTGCACCAATGCATGGATCGTAATATTTTTAATTCGTAAAAGGTTAAGGCTTTTTTATGTGGGAAAAACGGGACAAAAGAATAATACACTAATTGAAAATTTAAATATTTCTTTATTTAAAAATATTATAATTAAAAAAATTTACCTATGTTTTGAAAGGTAAAATATTGTTAGTAGATGTCACGTTTAGATCAATTTGTAATAAAATGTCTATACTTGGTTGCACAAAACATTTTAACAAACGATTCAACTAATGGGGGTTAAGAATGTTTAACAAAAAAACGTTGTCTAAAACCTGCTTATTAAATTAATTAAAGGTATTCCGTTTTACTAGCTTATTTGTTTATTAAAAAGTTTTGTGTAACTGGGGATTAAAACGGAATAATTAAAAGCAGAGTAACAAAAGTTTCTAAAGAAACCCCGACGCAATATTTTAAAGCAATGCAAATGTTGCGATAGTAATAGGAGTATGTTATTTTTTTAAATACTGAGAAAACACCTTTTTTTTAATTTAAAATATAGCCTTTCAAATGGCAGTGCAGCCATAAATAAAAAAATATTTTCCTTTCTTTAGGCACATACTGATTAATTTCAATAACTTTGTAAACAAGTATTTTGTAAAAACTTTGTATTGATGTTAAATAGTAAAAAAAATACTTTCTTAAGAGTTATTTAATATTTACCTGATAGATTTTTTTTTTTTGGAAGGTTCTCAGAATTGTCTGTATTTCTTGATGATAATGGCCTAAAAAAGATTGTCGGCACGGTAGTATTAAATAGATGTTTTATTGCGGATGACGAGATAGAAATAAATTTATTTTTAAAATAAACTCCGCACAATTTATAATTCATCAGATTTTTTCCAAAAATCCTCCCTTCCGGCAGACCTTTGCGCTAAAAAATATATTTTATCCAACACTTACATATAATATCTATATAATTGATCAGATTTTGAGGATATAAAGTGTACTATAAGTCACTAGTGAGCTAAAGTACCCTTTAGCTCACTAGTGAATTATAGACTTTAGCTCACTAGTGACTTATAATAATTCTTTATTACTTCCAACATTTCAAAAAATACAAAATTTTGTTGCTGGTGTTGACAATGACAAGTAACAAATAATGGATGACGTTTTCAAATTATTTTCGATATTAAAAACGATTTATACGAAAGTGTTGGATAAAATTTTGTATTAGACACGTGAGTTATTACATATAAGTCACTTAAAAAAATTAAACTTTTCTTGCGTGACTTATATGTAATATAACTCACTTATCTAATAAATAACTATTCATTATAGAAAAACCATCCAAATAATTATCCACATATTTTTTTGTAAATAGAACTTACTACATTAAAAAATACTTTTAATGCATTTTTATATTAAAAGTATTATGGCTACGTGAACATTAATGTGCCCGATATTATCTATAGCCTGCACATCGACATGTACGGACTAATTAAGAATAACTTTGTTATATAACAAAATATCACATTTATATTTACCTCCAGTGGTCCTTTGGGAATCTAAAAGTGATTTTCCGCTCTCGGTACAGTATAAATATACACATTTATATCCCATATTAAACGGTAAAAAAATTAAGAAGACACTATACTAACACTTTAATAATAAAAAAATAATAAAAGTTTCCAAACAGCTAAACACAATTAACTAACTTATGCTCACGTTCTATACCAACAAAAATAAGGGACTAGCTGACACCTAGATAAGCATTGGGTCACGTACTAAATCGTGGGGTGTATATCCACCACGCTGTGGGAGGGACCATAGTGGTGAGCGATTTCAACAAACACGCTTAGTTTCGCATCTGGGTATTCTGATAATTTGTGCTATTACCACAGCAAATTACGTATGCCGCAGAAGTTTATTGCCTGAGTTATAGGTGTTTGGGTCGCCGGCGACCCCTGTTGTTGTTTGCGTAATAAAAAAATGTCTATCAAAAGAGAATATTAAAGTATTGAAAAAAAAACTAAAAAAGATTGAAAGACGACATAAAGACAGTAATAAGATTATTGACAATATTAATTATGACTTAAGTGATATTGGAAGTAAATTGAAGTGAATTTGAAGAATATGAAGAAAAAGAAGTAAAGGCAGTCGAAATAGTGTATGAACTAACTGAAAACGAATCGTGACGATGAAGTACCTATAGCACATCTACAACGACGTGAATAATAAAAGCAGTAGTTACAGATGGCACTCTACACCTATTTTTAATATACACGGGCAGGAATTCTGCATCTTCCTAAACCTAAAGGCAGTGGCGGCTCGCGGGTCTAAAAACAGGTGTAGTGCTGAAAGGGAAAAAAGCCCATTCACCATTTTAGCAAAACTGAAAATACTCAACTATCAAAAGTCTAAGTAAAACGTTTTAATATCTAAACTTCCCTAAATTTTATACAACAAATCAATCCTTCTATCTTTTAATGCAGCAAATTTATCAATTATATCTTCATAAAATTGTTGAGTTTTTATAAGTTCCTGTAAAAGCTCTTTTGAATTGAAATATTGGCCAAAGATAAAAGTCTATCTTGGGATATGGTGTTTCTTAAGACAGTTTTTAAACACTTAAGACAAAAAAACTCTCTTCCACTAACACGCTTATTGACGGTATCGTTAAAATTAGCGAAAAAAGTTTATACGCCTCGGTAAAAATGTCATTATTTGCGCCAACTTGTTTTACTAACTGAACTGCTGCAATAAAATATTTGTATAACTTTCATCAGCATATATTAGGTCAAGTTTATTTTTGAGCCGCTGATTTTTTGAAAATGATTCGGCATATATCTCCAATAAATTTTGAAAACAATCAGTGGAAAAAGTTTGGTTATACTGGCCAAACGTTGCAGTATCAGCAAGACAAAGAAATTGTAATTTGGAACAATCTTCTAATCTTACTTCCATTTCCATTAAAATATGATCTAATATTTGATAGAGAAGTGCTCTATACTGTCCTTTAATTTCTTCCTGTGAAAAATCACTGTCGCGAATAATACTTAAACGGAAACAAACGAAATAATACGTGAAAACCAACGAAACTACCAAAACCTATACTATCTTTTAAGGCTAGCGATTTACCAAGCAATACATCTGATACTCCCACCCGCAATTCTGGCCGCCGGCAAGCATAGCGTTGTCAAGGCAACGGAGCGTCAAAGCGTAAACAAAACCCGGCATGAGGTGTATACTTCGGTCCGTTTTATATTTGCAATAAACTTGCTAATCGCGGATTGCGATGTTGCGTTGCAGAAAGCGGAGGAAAGCAACTCGCTCCAGCGGTTATTTTGTATGCTAGATTAGAAATAAGGAATAGAAATGAGAAAAATGAATTGAATAATAGTAATATGTTTTTTTATGTTTTATTATTTATTTTTGGTGAAGTGGCACTTCACTTACTACACCTGAATAGCCGCCACTACCTAAAGGAACAAAAACTGAGTAGGAAGCTTGGAAATTTTATTTTGACGACAACATGCTGCATAAAATTGTTACTTATTTAAATGAAAATCGACGTATAAATAATAAAAATAATGAATAAAAATAAGATACACTTTTTAAAAGCACAAATATATACAAGACAGACCGATAAAACAATATTGGAAGACCTAATACTTTACTGCACACAACTAATGCGTTAAATAATAATTATGGGAATGTAAGAAAGTTGTGCAATAATAAATTTTCTTTTCTTGAAAAAATTATTGGTTGAATTACAAAACAAACAACTAAAAGAAATTAGATTGATCTTAAGCTGTTTAACCTTTAAAATACCAGTAATTCTTCATGGGGTCGTATGGGACCCCTGTTGTCGTTTATGTATAAAAAAGTTTTGGTTGTCGTTTAAGGGTTAAGAGCTTATTAAAAAATAACAAAATTAAATGTGTGAGCTGATCTTATCAAGGTCTTCAAAATACTATTGTACAATTTTGTTGTAAAATCAATAAGGGAGTCAACATTTAAAGAAATCTCAATTTACATGGGATTTTCTATAGCCAGTCTAGTGATTTATTACCCGTTATAGATGATACAATATAAAAATTAATATTTTTTATCGTGAAATACCTGGTGCAGTAAAAAGTCCAAATCCAGTTACCGGCTCTGCCATGCGGTATAAATACTCCTTTCTTAATGCATGTTGACTTGTTAATAATATTTCAAAATATTTTGGTTCCGAAACAGCGTAAAATAATCTAGTGCCGAACCACACTTTAAAAACACCTGGATAGTGGTTAAATAAACGATTAATTTCATCAAAAGTATCTAAAAATTATATTAGAAAATAATTAATTATGTGTGTAGAGGAAACTGATCAAACATGAAATACCATTTTGTTTTTTACACATACTTTATACATTACGAATAAAAAACTTTTTGTAGTAATTACTAACAATCATATATTTGTCCTTTATTTTGTAAAAAAATATAGTTACATTGATCAATTTTAATTAAGAGTTAAAAAAATTAATAAATCTTGATGAAGGTAGCTAAATATGGAATAGGTACCCCAAATATGGAATACTATAAACACCAGTAAAAGTTAAACTTATTTAACAAGAAACTATTTGGAAACTTTGGTATAACATAGAAAGCAACAAAAATTATGTGAAAAAATCACAGATTCAGGCGTCAGACTCTGGTTTAGCGCAATTATTATGTGCCCAGAGCCCACACATAGGGCACTGGATCCATGTATCCCCATGAGCATTATTCAAAAACAGCATGCCACATATTTCCTATTAATGCATCGGGCTTACTGTCTGTATGTATCAGCACCACCTCATCATCTAAACATCATTTTTTATCTTTGGACAATCCACGAAAGCTAAAAGCTAAAATACTAACATACCATGGGTGTGTTAAACGAGGTAAGAAAGAGTTTGTTGACACGGGACCTAAATAATTAAAGATTCGGGGGAGGAAAGAAAGACCTCCGCGAGCAGTAGATTCCACTATCTAGAAACTCTAAGGATAAAAGAACGAACATAGTGGGAAGGACGGGGTCTGTCCAGTTGGGCCTTATAGGGATACATACGTGCGTCACCTTGAGTTTCTCTATTGGAAACCGTGAGTGAAGAAACTATACTGGACAATTCCTCAGAGAAGAAGCCGTGGAAGTACCTATAAAAAAGCAATAAATCTCACACAGCCGTGAGAGAAGGAAGCCTCCCTGTAAGCGAATAATCATTTATAAGCCAAACGGCCCTTTTTTGACTGGATTCTTTGCTTCTGATTCCCTTCTCCACCTATTAGAAGCTATTTAAATGACAAAAAACCCAATTATAAAATTGTCCATAATTGGTTACTATGATCTGTTCATATTTGGATATTTCGACGACTTTAAACTAATTTTTATATTTCAGAAAGTTAGTAATACAACCAAATATCGGTAAAACCTACAACAGAGTATTTGAACTATCTCTAAAAGTTATTCAGTACTTTTTTACGAAAAATGCGTATTATCAAAGACAATTATAGTTAGTGAAACTATTGAAAACTAAAATTAAGCGACTTGGCAACGTTGCAGTTGCAAATTTAGAACATAATGACATTTCATAATCAAGTTTTGCTTTCTGCTGTTAATATTAATTTTTTTAAGGAATTTTTATGATTTATGGAATGAATGTAATAAAAATAAGAAAATAGTAAGTCTAAAACTAGTGTAAGCGTTTAAGTGGTTGCCATTATGGATTTCGTTTAAAAAATCAGCAATGAAGCAAAACGTGCGAAGTAAGTTTTGGTTTATTTGCAGTTCAAGTCTAAATAACGAAGAACTTACGCTTTATGCCTATATGTAAAGTTTCTCGAAACGCTGACTATAATCCTGCTTTGTGTTACTTAGGTTGTCAGACAATAATGCCTGATATTTTTCGTAAAATTTAATAACTAATCAGGTAATTTATGTAAATATTCTTCGCCAAATTGAATCTAGATACCCATTTTTATCAGCTGTTTGACCGAATTGCAACACGGGCTCCTTAATTTGAATTCCCAATAATTGTCTTTGGTATTATTTAAATACCCTAAAATTTTATGAGAAAGTGATAAAACAAAACAGTGCTACAGCGACGAAAGGGCTTGCTCTACTGGCATGTTATCACTTCGACTCGCGAATGGACATAAAAAAGAGACAATTAAAAGCCCTCTATGCGTGTGTAAGTTTCACTTTAAAGGCGGATTTCCACCAAATGGACTCGCTTGCGACTAGTATCAGTTTAAAAACAAAAACAAAAACTTGTTTTAGTTTCTAAAACAAATTTGAAACTTGAATTGCACACCACCAAACAAACAAAACACAGACAGTGTTCATATTGTTACAGACTTTCAAAAAATGTGTTTAGGTTAGAGAATTTTAGAGAGTTAGGATCATTTAATTTAGTTTGTTAATTTATTTAAATAATTTACCTAATTTTTCCAAGTTCTTTCATCACTTTCGAAGGTTTCCGAAAACGCCCGAATTATCCATTAAGAACTTTTTGCCATCCTGTACTATGGAATTTTCACGATATTTCTCGACGATTCTAGATCATTCTTTACTCTTCCACCATACTATAAAAGGGCGACGGGAAACCTCCGATCAGTTAGTATAGATTCGTCTTTTGTGGTGTAAACTTCGAGACATTGACAAGTAAAGATTTTGTCGTTGTAACCATAGTTACGTTGGATTGTTAATAAAGGTATAAAAACGAAGACACGTGTTTTTTTACGAGGTGTTTCGGAACAATATGTATACGACATACAGCGAACTATGTTTACGAAAACAGAGACAAAACACCGAAACCTTTTTTGATCTTTTCGCCTGGCGATGGAAGTTTTCGGTGTTGACGAAAACACGAACTCGCGACACAAAGTCTTCAAAATGTTTTTCCTATTTTAACAACAAAAGTTTTTTATTTGTCGAAATCGACAGAGTTGCTGTTTTGTCCGTTTAATGGAAATCCCTCTCAAGGCGAACTCGGTTTAAAAACAGAGACCAAGCACCAAAACTTTTTGATCTTTCCGCCAGGCAATGGGACTTTTCGTTGTTAAGGAAAACATGAACTCGTGACACAAAATTTCAAAATGTTTCTTGTTTTGACAACAACAACTTTTGTTTTGTCTAAATCCACACAGTTGCTGTTGTGTTGCAGTTTTGTCCGTTTGGTGGAAATCCGCCTGAACTTTTCGCTGTTAACGAAAACACGTATTTGCGACACAAAGTCTTCAAAATGTTTTCTATTTTAACAACAATAATTTTTTTTTGTCAAAATCTACAGATTTGCTGTTTTCTTGCTGTTTTGTCTGTTTGGTGAAAATTCGCCTTAAAAGAAAAGCCGGTATTTCATATAAGGGATACTATTCCATATTTGGTTACTGTCCTCCACCCAAAAAGTATCACTGCATCACCCAAGATTTTTAACTTTTTCCTGTTTCTAGCTGCTGAAAAATTACGATTATAGACGCCCTCTTTAGGTTTATTAGGTTTTGTCATGTAAATAATTAAAATTAATGTTATTGAAAACAAAATAAGAGAAGACGATCTGCAAATTGTGGTTTTTGACATTATCAATCAACAACCTACCCTTTATAATTTGGAAAAAATATACAGTATGTCCACGGATGGACATAACTATACCTGTATTTTTTTAATATTTTGAAAAAAGTTATTCTTCATATAAATGTTTGCTTTGTCTAAAATGCTAAAAGCTATAATAAAAATTGCCCTATGGATATACAGGGTTCAAAATCACAAAAATATTATTTTGAAAAATTAATTATTCATTAAAAAGGTACCAAAAAATCCAATACATTTCTTTCTTATCGCTTACCATTACTTGGGAAAATTAAGTGTAAACTTAAATTAATGTTTTTTTCTTTATAAATAATTTATTTTACTTTCTATATGCATACAATATAAAGTAAGGTGAAAATGTTTGTACGTAGTTTCTTAAAAGGGAACGATTTATTCAACAAAAAGTTAAAATTTGTATTACTTTTTCATGGTATTTAAATTAGTAGTCAAAAAATATTTAAACCTGAGTTTTTTATTTACCAAGATAACATTTTCATAGTTTTAAATCTCTCTGTATATTACAAGGCGATTCTTTTTAAAGCTTTTATTCTAAAAACCATTTCTTTCAACTAAATTGTAAAAACCATTTTTTTTTAGATTTTTTTGCTTAATGTTAACCGCAATTTTTTCTAAAAATCGGAACAAATAGTAAAAACAATATTATACACTTTTGATTACTTTCTCTATGCTCCTTTATTGGGTAGTTTTTAAAATATGTTTTTGTTTTTTTATTTTTCAAAGTATTATTTTAGCAATTTTGAACGACCCTGTATATCCCACCACGATTTTTATTATAGCGTTTAGCATTTTAGATAAAGCAAAAATGTTTTTGAAGAATAACTATTTTTTGAAATATTAGAAATAAAAAACATAAATAAAAGGTATAGTTAAGTCCATCTGTGGACACACTATACAGGGTGATTCAAAAATCAATTACAAAACTTAAGGGGGTAATTCTACTTGACAAAATAAGGGTAGAGCTTCATATATTTTTTCTCAAAATGTCATTCGTTTTCGAGTTACAAGCCGTCAAAGTTCAAATTTATTTTGGTTTTTTCGCCATACTGCATTTATTTTTTAACCAATTCAGTTGATATTTGGCACACAAATCGAGCTTTGCAGATTCTAAAATTTCAAGATAAAAGTACTTTTTTAAATACCGCCAGAGGGCACTTTACCTAAAACTTAAAACTTCTTTACATCATAACTTTTTATTTTAACCGATATTGTAAAGCTGGGGGCGCCATTTTATGAACAATCAAAAACTTAAAAAATAAGGTACTCTTTATTAAAATCGATAAATCTCACCGTTTAGGCATCAATAGACATCAAAGTTTTCATCAATTTCAATCAAATTACCCACATGCATACAGGGTGTTCAGTAACTCAACCGACAAACTTTACGGGGCGATTCTACAACAGGAAATAAGAATAAACGAATGACATTTTGAAAAAAATGTATATGAAGCTCTACCCTTATTTTGTCAAGTAGAATCACCCCTTTAAGTTTCGAGATCGATTTTTGAATCACCCTGTATACATAATTTTTTAAAGTCCAAACAAAATGTTTTCTAAGAAAAGCCAAAAATTCCGTCTTTATTATTATTTCCAGAACTAAATATTTACCAGATGGGTTTCCAATAAAATGTAATGCAGAACCAATAAATGGGAATGATAAAGGTCCAGGTAGTTTGCTGGAAGTTTGGTACAGTTTTCTTCTCTTCCATAAAAATTGTAAGTACCATATTAAAATAGTACTGGACACGACCACTACCAAAACTTCTGTAAACATGGAGTTTCTTTCTTTGAGTAATGATTGCAGAGCTATAGTTTGACCCATTGTAATTCTAAAATTAATTAAATTTAGATATTAGGTATTTTTATTATTTGTACCTGGTGGCCCACCGGAAACTGCCGCGATTAATTTCTCGAAAAGTACGCTTTGGAAAATTTTGAAATTTTGGTAACATTATAAAGTCAGTGGGGGACATACAACTTAAAGATTTTGACAGTTCTACCACTTTCGGTTATACCGGAAATGAATATCAACTTCCTTATTTTAAATGGATCACCCTATATATTATTTATTTTTAGATTCTGCGTAAAATTCTATACTTAATTTATATATAATGTTCTATAACTAAGTCTAACCGTTTTTAACTTATTTTAAATTTTATGTAAAATGACGTGTGCAAGCCATTACATAACCATCAATTTCTTCTAAAAAAAGCCTTTAATGTGAGTTGGGGTTAAGTTTCTTGTAAAGAAAGAACTTCTTTAGTAAACCGTATCGATATTTTAACAATTAATAAATACAGAGTGGTTAAATATAATCGTTGAAAATCATCACGACAAAAACCTTAAAAGTATTTTTTTAAATAAAAACCCCTATCTTTTATTACCTTATACTATTAGGAATTAAAAATAAGGGTAAGTTTGTATGAGGATGTCTATTTCAAAAATTTATAGTTTTCGAAATATTAACGATTTAATATTTATCTACTCTAACAATGCATTTAAGTACGGGTAGGTACGGGGTGGTTGACTGTGACGCCTCATTTTGTTGTCAAGGCCAACTAGAAGCAATACTAAGCCGTATTTAAAAGCATTTTTAGAATCGATAAATATTAAATTAGTTATATTTCGAAAACTATACATTTGTGAAATAGACATCCTTATACAAACTTGTCCATATTTTTGATGCTTAATAGGATAAGGCAAATAAAAGATAGGGGTTTCCATAAAAAAATATTTTTAAAGTTTTTGTTGTAATAATTTTTAACGATTAGTTTTGACCACTCTGTATTTATTAATTGTGAAAATATCAATACAGTCTGCTAAAGTACTTCTTTCTCCACAAGAACTCCAACCCCACCTTACATTAAAGGCTTTTGTTTAGAAGAAATTGATTGTTATATAATGGGTTGCAAGCGTCAATTTTAACATAAAATTTAAAATAATTAATAGTTTAAAAACTAAAAAACACGCTTTTATATGCAACCGAACTAAAAATTAGAAAATAATTTTTCATTAAAAAAAATATTGTCATTTCATAGTAAAAAGCGTGGGGTGCATTTTACTATTTTTTCATAACTTTTCCATCATAGATATTTGCAAATATAATAATTATAACATTTAATATATTTATCACCCCACGCTTTTTACTATGAAATGACAATATTTTTTTTTAATGAAAAATTATTTTCTAATTTTTAGTTCGGTTGCATATAAAAGCGTGTTTTTTAGTTTTTTAAACTATTAATTATTTTTCATTTTTTAGTTTCTGCTACTCTTGACAAAATGGCGAAAAATTTTTTTAATGAACAAGAGTGGCAAATTTTAAAATTTTTCCAACAGATTGCAACTCACTAAAAAATTTCTTCTTCATTAAGTAGCAAAGTTTGAAATTTTGCCAACAGATGGCAATCCAGGCAATGTTTGGACCGTTGCCAATATATTGCAACCCACTAAAAATTTCTTCTTCATTTAATAGCAAAGTTTGAAATGTTGCCAACAGATGGCAACCTAGGTGTTGTTTTTATAATATAATGGAATTTTTTTCCTGGCGATCCAAAAAAGATAACGGGATACTGTTTGCAGATTATTGCATTGTCATGTTTCCTTAATACGTGTGCAAAGTTTCAAAGAAATCGAATAGCTGGAAGTTGGTTAAAATTAGGCTCAAAGATTCCGTTACATAGCCAGATAGTTACAACCCAAGTTAATAAAAGCGTGTTAACGGCATTTATTAACTGTTATTGTTCATAAAAATTGAACACCAATGGTGCAACTAACCCAATTGTGTAAAAGAACTTAT
>JACEGR010012449.1:0-11535 GCA_014170235.1 Listronotus bonariensis | reverse complement strand
CTTTTTATTTTTCTTAAGCCGCGTCCAGGCTTGCAACAATTCGCCGCGCCATTCCACGCCGCATACCCAGCCACATAGAACGAACATGAACGTGGACGGAATTCACGTAATACCAGTGATTTAGAGCTTGTTGGTTTTTGGCGTCAAAGGAGCTGAGCAAACAGGTTGGTTAGTTTGGACGGATGTTCGGCGAATTGTTGCAAGCCTGGACGCGGCTTAATATAAAAAATATAATAAAAACACTATGAAACTTTTATACAAGTTCTTTTTTTCTACCTTTTTAGTTATCGTTGTAACTGGGTGGCAAAATATAAATAAAACCCCTGTACAAAATACACGTGGTTTTTTAAAGATATTATATAAGTAGTGTAATGGATGGTTCTCACATAACGAACACCAGTTCAGTCCATTTCGACGTATTACCACGGCTGAACCCGGTATTTCACTCTCGGTCATCCCTGTGATGTCTCGGCTAAATTCATTATTGCACAAAGAGAACATTTATATTATCAATAGTCCATCAAACTCATCAATGAACACAATTTAAAAATACTACCACTTCTTAAACTATTACACAATAACAATATGAAATAATTTCCACTATTATTTTGGTTTCCCTTGACTATCATTTTTTACTACACTCTCAGTATGTAGTGGGTGTTCGCTTTATACGGCACAGTACAAAGAGTTCGCGAGAGTGAAATAATCGCGATATCCCCCAACCGTGGTACTACTTATTATTGTTTCCACGTAACAGCCCGATGCTGTTGCTAGCTCAACAATCCTCTTATTTCTTTATGCATGTGACACAGAAAGTCTACGTAACTAGCTGATCCGTCGGTACCTCTGTCTTCGACTAAGAAGTGTTTGAATACAGGTTCTAGTTTTCTCTCTGTCTTACGATTGTTAACTGAAAAAAAATTAAATTAAATAAAGGTATCATTAATTTAAACTTGCCTTATCTGTAATTAATTAATATTAGATAAAATACCAAGAATCTTATTCATTTTAACACTTTAAGGACATGCTTATATAAATGATGCTATATTTCGATCATTTATAGATATTTTACACTTTTTGGTTAGTTTCTTAGTAAAATTTATGCCCAGTTTTAAATTGCCAGTTCAATTAGGGTTCAGTTGAACTCAACTAGTACATAAACTTATCCATTTAAATTACAGGGTGATTCAATAATCGATCACGAAACTTAAGGGGGTGATTCTACTTGACAAAATAAGAGTAGAGCTTAATATACATTTTTTTTTAATGTCGGTTGTTTTCGAGTTACAAGCCGTCAAAGTTCAATTTTTATTTTGTTTTTTTCGCCATATTGCATTTATTTTTAACCAATCCAGTTGATATTTGGCAAACAAGTCGAGCCTTGCAGATTCTGAAATTTTAAGACAAAAGTACTTTTTAAATACCGCCAGAGGGCACTTTACCTAAAACTTAAAATTTATTTCCATCATAACTTTTATTTTTGACAGATATCGCAAAGCTGGGGGCGCCATTATATAGACAATCAAAAACTTAAAAATAAGGTACTCTTTATTATAGTCAATAAACCTCATCGTTTAGGCACCAATAGACATCAAAGTTTGCATCAATTTCAATCAAATTACCTACACACATACAGGGTGTCCAGTAACTTCAACCGACAAACTTAACCAAACGATTCTACAACAAAAAAATAGGAAAAAACTTCATATAAACATATGCCCTAAACGTCTTAGTTTTTAACTACAGGGGTTATAAATTAAAAAATAAATAAATAAATAAATAAATATTTAACACACCGTAGTTCAAAAACTAAGACGTTTAGGACATATGTTTATATGAAGTTTTTTTCTTATTTTCTGTTGTAGAATCGCCCCGTAAAGTTTTTCGGTTGAGTTACTGGACACCCTGTACGTATGTAGGTAATTTGATTGAAAATGATGAAAACTTTGATGTCGATTGGTGCCTAAACGGTGAGTTTTATCGACTTTAATAAAGAGTACCTTTTTTTTAGGTTTTGATTGCCTATAAAATGGCGCCCCAACTTTGCGATATCTGTCAAAATAAAAAGTTATGATGTAAATAAATTTTAAGTTTTAGGTAAAGTGCCCTCTGGCGGTATTTAAAACAAGTACTTTTGTCTTAAAATTTTAGAATCTGCAAAGCTTGATTTGTGTGCCAAATATCAACTGGATTGGTTAAAAAATAAATGCAATATGGCGAAAAAACCAAAATAAAAATTGAACTTTGACGGCTTGTAACTCGAAAACAAATGACATTTGAAAAAAATTATATGAAGCTCTACCCCTACTTTGTCAAGTAGAATCGCCCCTTAAGTTTCGTGATCGATTTTTGAATCACCCTGTATATTGCTGTCACTTTTGGCATTTACTTGTCAGCAATATATTTTAAATGGATAAGTTCATGTACCAGTTAAGTTCAACTGAACCACAGCTTAAATGCTATTGTAAAACTGGGCATTAGTGGAGTCAAAACCACGAAGATGTGCAGAGATTATTAAAAACGATGGTTTTGCTACCAAATATTGACCTGACTTAAATGATATATAATATAATTTATAAAGTTTCTTAATTTTTATCAGTTAATTTATTGAAATGTTATTACTGTTTTTTTATTAAAGGTTATTTTCATACAAAGCCTACTTATTTTAACCACTGCAATAATGTAATACAAGAAATATGAAACTACATAAGATGTTAATGCCCAGTTTTACAATATCAGTTTAAGCTGTGGTTCAGTTGAACTTAACTGGTATTTGAACCTGACTATTTAAAATATATTGTCTGTCAAGTAAATGTCCAAAGTGACAGCAATATATTTTAAATGGATAAATTCATGTACCAGTTACGTTTAATTAGATCATAACTGAACTGGTAGTTGTAAAACTGGGCATAAAAAAATCAAAAGTTTCTCTGTTTTTGGCCGCTACTATCAATATCAATGATGTGTGTCAGAACAAAAACCAGAACCGCGGAGCATTTTTTATTTTATTTATTTATTTATTTACGGAGCCAAAACCCATTAACAAATTTACATGTGTTTACAAATAAATTTAATATGTACAATAATGTAATAGATATAAATTGCACTAAGATTTTTTTATTAATTAAATGAGGAACTAAAAACTCTTTGTCTACCCTATTTCCATTCATAAGAATACTTGTGATAGGAGAAAATCCTGCCATAATTAGCTTCTATGAAAATCTAAAGCAAAAGAGACTGTTCTCTTGTATTCCCTTGGCGGAACACGATAATTGATTTAAAGAGACCTACTCCCGAAACATTTTTATTTAATTTTGCGAAAAGTTTGGGAATCAAAGGGATCAATTAATAAAGCTTATCTACAAAAAGATCTTTCTAGTTAAAGCGGATAAAACGGCTAGTTTGAGTTGAGCAACCACATTCGCTACAATCCACCTGCGCATTTAGTGTGACGTCACACGACGTTGACGTTTTCTTACCCCCTCAAGAACATACCATGTTAGAGGCAGTCTTGTCGCTTAGCTGTGCAAACAATCACATGCTTAAAAATAATAAACTTTAGCTCTGCATAATCAGTAGTGGTCAGCAGGACCAAAAGCGATAGATTATACTCTTGTCATATATTTCTTCTCATGCGTTTTTTCACACTGCCATAAAGGCTGACTCTAGAGGTATATTTTTAAGGCTTTGAATGAAATCCAAACAAACCCCTCTACCCCCTCGCCTCTCCATAAACAAACAAAGGTTTCTATGGAAAATGTACTTTATTTTTCATCTTTTGTTACATTAGTGGCACTATTTAAGATATTTTATATTAGTTTTATCAAAATGGATTACGAGGAACCCCTCTCAGCAATAATATCATGGATTGAAGTTCGTATAAATTATACTCTTGTTCACATAGTTAGGTTAGTTTAGGTGAATGAATATCACAAATAATCACGAAAATTTAGAGTAAAGGCTCAAGTCGCCAGCGCTGTCACAAATAGCCGGACACTAGTCACAAACACTTCAAAACACACAAAGAACTCATAAATCGGGCGTTATTTTAACTTTCTCATCACGAATTCCACTTAATAAAAAAATCCATTGTTTGGATTCCTTTGCCTGCGGCCGTGTGACGTCAGGAACTAAATGCGCGAATACAATACAATGCAACAATGGTGCCAAGCATTTACAACGTACAGTGACGGAATTAAAATCTCGTACACCTAATTTTTTCCCAGTGTGATGTTGGCTTTTGCGTACCTGGATCACCTGGAAAGATACCTTATATGACAAATATTATTATTTTTTTATTTTGGAAAATTAATGAACTAGAGATGGCGAGAGTAATTACTCTATTCGAAGAAGGTATAGCTCAGCAAGTTGGGAAACCCAGAAGCACTATTCAAAGCCTCAGAACAGAGATTGCTCATTGATAAGAAAATAAACACACAAAAGAAGTTTAAAAGCAAATGAAATCCGCGTGACTTGTCTTCAGCGGCCCGCCTTTGCTATATTTCTTTTATGATTATGCCGGTTGATGCAGCTGAGACCATCGCACTATGGGATAGAAATTAATTTTTTGGACATAATTCTGAAACTTACCAATCTAACTTAAAATGAGGTGCTTTTTACTGGAAAAATATTATAAATTATTACAAATGCTTTTTGGAAACCTAAAACTTATTATATGTTATTATAAATTTACACCTCACTTAACATTATTATTTTTATTGTACAAAATAAACTAAAATGTCAGCTTGTTTGGTTAATTCGGTAGTATTCTAATCAGTAATCCGATGATTATTATCTCATATGATATACAGGGGTACGACAATAGGTATGATTTTTTTAAATGAAATACCCTGAATATTATATCACCACCAAAAAAATCTTTTAAAATGCTTTAGAAAAATACTACATTTGATGTCTATCTCAATTAGTTTCGGAAATATGACCATCCAAATCTGAAAAATAATTTTTAAATTATTCTTAGAAGCGTAATAGAGATACATCTTCCCAACTTTTTTTATTTTTTAACGTATAAAATAAATAATAACACTGTTTTGTTGGGTAGATTCTGTAGAATCCATATCTTTCATCAGAATGCTTTTATCTTTTAGGATATACAGTGTAGGACAAAACATATTAAATTTTAAAATGGAAAACCTTGTAAATTATAAAAAATCTTGTATCTGTCCTTACACTCAGAGAGTATGCAAAAAGTAGGAAGGCAATTGTAAGTACAAAAACTGATAAAGAAAAAGGTAAAAAAATCTTTGACAAAGTAGCGAGACTTCATGAGGACTGCATCGAAACACAACAATAGCTCTTATTATTTAAACTCTTTTACTTTTTTTAGTAATCAAGGGTAATAATAAACTAAGTAGATTAAATGTTGTATATTTATGTTTACTTAAAATACATTTTCAAGTTTCTTATTACCCCAATAGAAGTCGTCATATCCTTTTATAATTTTGCGTACATGTAGTTTGGAGTATCTACTTTGAAATACACAGCATGAGCCATTAAAATTTCAAAGTTGCTTTTTGGCCAAAATAATGGATTTCTATCCCATAGTGTATCGGCGCGTCGCTGTAAAGGATAGCGGCGCCTTTGTATAAAATAGTCCGATTGCAGGCGGCCTTTTTATGTTTTTGTATTATTTTCAAAGGGTACCGAATTTGCGCTTTTAAAATGTTCTTAAGAACCACCAGAATTTTTAAGCTGCTTGGTATTTTTTCATAACATTCAATTCATCATTTTACAATTAAAATATTAAATATCCATTAAAACAAAACTAAAATAACCAGTTTCCGGCCGAGAACTCTAGTATAGTAGGCACACGCATCTTCACCCAGTGACGACGCATCATAGATTACTGCGCAGTGGACCATCTTAAATAATTTTCAGTCTCTCGCGACGTTATTGCATTGACTAAACTGAGCGACTCTTTTCGGTGCGCCGCACGATTGTTTTAATCTCCTCTATGCCGAATGCACTTGTCGTTGGGCAAAATTCGGCTGCTAAAATACGTAAATTTTGGTTATTGTTGTGCGGCATTCGCGGTAGCACTTTACAGGTTATTTAGACATTTTTATATCGCGCGTGTGGAAGTCGACAAGTTTATATTTTTATTCGTATTTGGTTGTGTGTTTAGTGTTTATAGACAATGGATGTGGTGCATAATTTAGTGAACGTTAAACGATTTTTTAAATATTCATATGAAGAGAAACTTGAACTAAAAACTAGTGGTAGACCGTTACCGGACATCGTGATTGAAGTAACCTGTGTTAGCAGAGGAAAACCTTATACGCGTCATTTCAATAGAGATATTTATTCCCGGAATGACTGGATTTGTGGATGTAATAGGAAAAATGCCCTTTTTGCTTTCCATGTGTACTTTTGCAGGCGAAGAGGGTAGTTCACCACTTTTAAAATTTTTAATACAAAATAATGTAGAAAGCACTTTCAAAGAGGTAACAAAATGTGCTAGATATTTTAATAACTACTCTATGTCGACATCAGAGGCTGAAAGGTGTTTTTCTCAAAAAGTCGATATAAATATTGAGATTTCTAATCAAGTCCATCTTGTAAGAAAGTTAATAATGAAACTTTTTTACAACCAACACTTACAAAGTTATAAGCAATTAAAGCTACGAAAGCACGTTTTTCTTTCATTTTGTTTATTTAAAAAATGTTCCATTTCTTTCTAAATGGGAATGCAAATGGTAAGACATGCCTTCAAGCCCATCTAAACGCAAAGAAGCTCGTGAGGTAACTGCAATCGCTTTGTATACTGAACTGATGGCGCGTTCTCATGCAAATGACAGTATCAGTCTTACTCGTAGAATGAGGCTTCAGCCAAAATTTCACAATGGTAAAAACTATTTTATTTAATAATTAAATACGTCACCAACCCGGGAAAATTAAAATTTCTAGTTTTTTTGTAAATAATTTTTAAAATTGATTAAAATTTATTCCACAATTTGTGAGTTCAAACAACTTCACAATGTTGCCAGTGCGTTTTGCTTCTCTCGCGTTTGTTTGTTTTTTTGGGTTAAATAGACCAAAATAATTTTTAAAATTAGTATGGGGAAAATAGTAGTGGCAAAGAAGCCACCAGTGAAAAAATTTCGGAGTTTGGTAAAGGACTTTGGCGGAAAAAATCGATCTCATTCCGTAGGTTCTATGAAATTTTCAGTGTCGGAAATAAATAAAATTATCGGCGCAAAAATACAATTGATATAAAAACTTATTCAAGTAAACAACGCAAAGCATCGAGCATTGCCGATAAGGATCTGGAAATACCGGGGGACAGTGATAAGTTAAAAACTGACTTTAAAAAATACGGGAATCTTGATGAAGTTTTTAGGGATCCTAATGACGTGTTTAAGCCCAGAAATTCCAGTATGTCGAACGCCACCATCAGGGTATAATAAAGAAAATGAAAATAAAGAAAGAACTTCTGTTAAACGACTAGGACCAGAGATGTCTCCAGAACTACAAAATCAAAACAAAAAACAATGTGAAGGGACACAAGTAAACGATACCATTGGAAAAAATATTTTTTGGACACTGACATACAGGTAGGCAATAACTCAATAGCTATGGACAAATTATTGATGGACATTTTTCAATCATTAGATAAAATAGAAAACGCTTCGAATAAGCAGGACCAAAATGAGGTTAGAACTGCCACAAGCGCTTTACACAAGGCATTAACTTTAATTACATATAAAATTGGGCAATTAGAACAGGAAAAAATGGCACTAGAATATAAACTCATACTACAGGACGTTCAAGACAAAAACATGGTCGAAAAAAACATAGCAGATCAAATTTCACACAATGGAAAAAATCAAAAAACATATGCAGCTATAGCGCAAACGACAACACCAGAAAATAAAATTACAGAAACATGGGTAACTCCTAAAATATCAAAAAAATTAGAAACAGTAGTTCGAATAGATAATATTACAGATCCAAAACAGACCATACAACAACTTAAGCAAGAGATAAACAAAAAGGACATAGATGGAGGCTTTAAAAATATAAGGCAATTAAAAAGTGGGGCTATAGTAGTGGAAAGCTGCAACGAAACCCAACAGAAAAAACTAAAACTGGCATTGGAAAATAAAACTAATATTAAAGTCAAAGAGTCACAGAATTTAAACCCAATGTTTATGATTACTGGCATTTTAAAAGGATATTCAGATACTGAATTTGTTGAAGAGCTTATTAGATTAAATAATGAAATTGAAATTGAATTTCCTACAATTAACATACGTGAAGATATAAAAGTAATTACAAAGAGACAATGCCGAAACCCTACAAAAGAAAATTGGATACTAGAAGCACAACCAACAGTCGCCAAATGGTTCCTAAAGAAGGAAACAGTGAACTTTGACCTAATGAAGGTGTATGTTCAGGAACACCTAAATCTAGCTATGTGCTACAGCTGTGCAGGATTCGGACACGTGGCAAAACACTGTAAGGATAAAATATGTTGTTATAAATGTGGAGCAAATGACCATTGTGGAAAAGACTGTAAAGAAAATGTACTGAGATGTCCAAACTGTATAAAAATGAAATTCAAACCTGAAAGTAGTCAACACTCTGCACGTGACAAAAATTGTCCAGTATACAAAAACGACTAACAAATTATAGAAGTCAAATAAATTACACAGACGGATCTTTTTTTTGAAATCCCAGGACAACGGCGAGAACTACAAAGATGCTAAAAATCTAAAAGCTCCTAAACAAAACACCAACTATGTCAAAAAAGTAGTAAGCATAATACACCAAAATGTGCAATCACTTGGAAATTCTATTGACAAAATTAATGACATGCTTCTAAAGCATCCGGAGTGTGAAATTCTTTGCATCACAGAACATTGGAAATCTGAAATGCAGCTTAAACAATTAGGTATTAAAAACTTCAAATTAGTGTCAATGTTCTGTCGTGATGAAGGACAACATGGTGGTTCGGCAATATATGTGCGACAAAAAGTATCAGTTAAACCAAGACCAAACTTGACTAGACTGTCAAAATGTGGCGTATTTGAGTGTGCAGCTATTGAATGTCGGGTTGGAGAAGTCGATGTGATAGTTATTTCAGTGTATAGACCTCCCTCAGGTGATATTAAAGTTTTTTTAGAAAGAACTGAAAAACTGTTGTCAAAAACACAAAATTGGAAAAAATCTATTTTCTTAGTAGGTGATTTTAACATAGAGCTAATTAAAGCAAATAAAATAGGTTCTGAGTTCGTAACAATGATTAATTGCTTTTAATTTAAATCAGACTATAAATAAAAATACAAGACTAACAGCAAATTCTTCCAGTTGTATAGATAATATTTTTACGGATTCAGATTATGGTAATACAGATGTACTAGAAAATTTCATTTCAGATCACACAGCACAAAAAATAATTTTTGAAACACAAGTAAAAAACCACAAAGGTTAGAACGTAAGAGAATTTTTTCTCAAGAAAATATAAATAATTTTTGTGCTCTCTAACAGGACAGGATTGGGAAGAAATTTATTCTTGTAACAAAAATGACATTAATAACCAATGGGATAATTTTATAAATACATATACACGTATATTTAATCAGAGCTTTCCTCTAAGAGTAGTTCATAACCATCAAAAAAATAAAAATATAAATCCAGACCTCGTTGAATGTAAAAAAGACTAGACGTGTTACTAACATTTCGTAACAAAAATAGTAAATATTCAGAAGCTTACAAACAAACTAAAAAAGAATATGACTATATTCTTAAAAAGGAACGTACTAAAATCTATGAAAATAGAATTAAATATTCGACAACAAAATGAAATGCATGTGGGCTATTAACAAAGAAATCACTGGTAAATTGTCACACTATAATGAAGTACAGTTAGAGGGGAGAGCTGATACAGTTGCCAACAAATATAATGAATTTTTAGTCTCTGTAATACCAAATATTTTAAAAAATGTAAAGTCTATACCTTATACTTGTAAAATTCGAAGAAACAATCGGTCTATGTATTTAGTACCTGTCACTGTAAACGAAATTTGTAAATTAGCTGGGCAGATCAAGAACAAACATAGTAGCGGCATAGATGAAATACCGACAAGTATTATAAAAAAAGTATTATTGTTTTAAAAAAAATCTTATGTTATTTAATTAATAGTTCATTTAAAAAAGGTATATTTCCAACAAACTTAAAATTGGCCTTGATAAAACCCTTATATAAAAAAGGGGATCCTCAAAAATGGACAGTTATAGGCCTATAAGCCTTTTGCCTGGATTCTCCAAACTATTTGAGCTGGCAATGTCAAACAGGTTGATCAAATTTATGAGAGACTGTAATTTGTTTAATAGTAACCAGCATGGCTTTTTGAAAGGGAAATCCACACAAACGGCTATTTATCAATTTGTTAAATCAGTTTTGAGACATGTTGAGAATGGTGAAGTCGCTCTGGGGATGTTTCTTGATCTGTCTAAAGCATATGATTGTTTGGACAGAGAAATATTAATTAAAAAAATGGAAATGTATGGGATAAGAGGGAATGCACTGAAATGGATAACATCTTATCTTCATGAGAGAACTCAAATAGTGGGTATAAATAAGAACGGCCAGTTATATAAATCAGAAATATTATATAATAACAATGGAATAGCCCAAGGTAGTATACTTGGACCTATTTTGTTTGTAATATTTGTTAATGATCTTTATTCTGCAGCAGATAGACCATGTCAAACTATAGTTAGTTACGCTGATGATACAAATCTACTTATAGGAAATAAAACTTTGTCTCAGCTTCTGATAGATAGTAAACATCTTTTTGGTTCAGTTTCAGAGTGGTTTACAGAAAATAAATTAATTCTAAACTCTGATAAAACAAACATTATATTATTTAAAACAAAACAGTCAAAAATGCCAAATATGGACCACTTAGATTTATCAGGCAATAAAATATCTGTGTCTGAAAACACAAAGTTTTTAGGTCTGCATATTAATGAAAATTTAAACTGGTCAGTCCATATAAGTCAGTTACTAAAAAACTTTCGTCTGTTTGCTACGGGATCAGGGTGGTGTCAAAGTATATGAATGAAAAAACCTTAAAAATAATGTATTTTGCTAACTTTGAATCAATTTTAAAATATGGTATTATTTTTTGGGGTCGTGACGGAAACATCCAATCCACTTTTGTTGCACAAAAGCGTCTTATACGGGTTATAAAAAAACTAGAGTTAAATCAATCATGTAGAACTGTATTTAGACAAATTGGAATAATGACAGTGTATGCATTGTACATTTTTGAATGTCTGATGTTCTTATATAGAAATAAACCTTTATTTGAACCACTTAGTAATCACAGTTACAATACCAGAGCTGAGTATTTGTCTTATCCTATACATCGCCTTCAATTAAGTGAGAAAAGCCCAGAATATATGTGTGTTAAATGTTATAATAAGTTACCAACACCAATTAAAAAATAACGAGCCAAAGGGCATTTAAAATTGAAATTAAAAAATTGTTAATCAACTTAGAGCCTT
>JACEGR010012448.1:0-11536 GCA_014170235.1 Listronotus bonariensis | reverse complement strand
ATATCGTATTAAGTTTCAAGTTAACGCAATCCTTAACAAATATATCTACCGTTTATTATGCAAAGAGTAACAAAACACCTCTTCAGAGGTTTGTCATTCAGCACTTAACCCTAATTAGGCCAAAAATAACCTGGCATCGTTTTACTTGTTGAGGCATGATAACCTCACATAATTATTAATGATAAAGAAATAATCTTCAAAAAAGGTCATGAACGTAAAGAAAAACACATCGATGGAAAATAAGATCTACCGCCTCACGCGTTCGTCGCGTGCCAGCTCATTTTCGTTTTATTTTTATATTTATCTTAAATGCTGTGTGTGTTGAAATTTACCACACATAAGTATTTATATAAAATAAACGGCGATAACACTTTAGGTTTTATTATACAGGGTATGTATTAGACTGAGCCAAAAAAAACAAACATTTTTTTTAACGGTACTGTAAAAATATTGTTTATGGCGACGAAATAGTTATTTACATTACAAGATGCGAAAGTTTACTTTTTGGTGTAAGGTGGTTATTAAATGGCCGAGGCGAAGCCGAGGCTATTTAAAACCTCCAAACACTTGAAAGGCCTTTCGCATCGTGTAATGTATTATATTTTTCTGCTACTGTTCTATGTATCGCATAATTTAATAATCATTAACATCATGTTTTAATAGAAATATCAGAGATTTTGAAATTTTACCTATTAAAAATTTATCCATAGCAACACATTTATTGTTGACATTGTCTATCATCAGCACTTGTCAGATATTGAATTATTGTTAAATTAGTATAAATCCATTCCCATTTTAAAATGTTAAATGAATATGAAAATGGCATCCAAAAGGCAGCTGACCTTGCGTGTGCCTCACTTCTTTCAGACAAATCTAAAGAGAGGTACCATCAAACATATAAATCGTTTTCTGCATGGCTTGCTACAAAAAATGTGGGGCGGATTGACGAGAATGTGATGTTGGCGTATTTTTAAGAAAAATCCGAGTCTTTATCACCACCAACCCTCTGGTCTGTATATTCCATGCTCATGTTAACAATTTCCGTAAACAAAAATCAAGATATTTCGGAGTTCAAGAAACTAGTTGCTTTTATTAAAAGGAAAAACGATGGTTATGAGGCAAAAAAGTCAAAAATTTTTAAAAAAGAAGAAATCATAAAGTTTTTCTTAACGCGCCTGATCAAAGTTACATAGCAATGAAAGTAATAGCCATTATGGGAGTGGCTGGGGCATGCCGGACAGACGAAATATACAGAATGAAGCTAAGTGATGTAGAAATAAGAAACGACGTGGCTGTAGTAAAAATAGTGGAGTCTAAAAATAAAGTTAAAAGAAACTTTGTAGTAACCAACGATGAAGGCTCAGTTCCTTATGTCAGATTTCTACAGGAATATATTAAGCTGAGACCAAGGAATGCTATAGATGAGCGCTTATTGTATCGTTATGAAAGAGGTAAACGTGTTAATCAAGTAATTGGAAAGCACACTATTTCAAATGTACCTAAAGAAATTACGAAGTTTTTGAAGCTTGAAGACATCAGTAGATACACTGACCATTCTTTTAGAAGAACGTCAACTACGTTCCTTGCCAATGCTTCGGATGTCGATATTTTGGACTTAAAAAGGCATGGAGGTTGGAAGTCTTCTTCTGTTGCGGAGGGATATATTGCTGAATCCTATAGTAATAAGGTGGAAATTTCAAAGAAGATTTTACACGAAATTCCTACCAATATTTCCTCTAATGAAGTAACAGTAAAAAATATGAATATTAACGTAGTTAAAGGTGATAACGATACCCCAACAACAAATTTAAAAACTGTTAATTCAAGTATTATTCCTCCAATTTCTTTTGCTAATTGCTCAAATTGCACAATTACTTTTAATGTCAATACCTAACCTAGTTTTTAAAATATTTTGTCATAAATTAGTTACTTTTTATAAATAAATCCTAATATTTCCCACAAGCATATTTTCTTTTTTTTACTCATACTTTTTGTCCAGGCGCTGAAAATATTACTTTCGTAGCTAGCAACGCTTAGCAACCAGGTAACACGAAGGTTCTCTTTCGTTATCATTCGCGTTGCTAGGACCACAAAGTTTTCTTATTTATACAGTAGTAGAAAAAAAATATCCTAAAATTGTTAGACCTTAATATTAACATTAGCCTAGTTTACACCGCGAGGACCAATTAGATCCGTGGACCAAACCTAGGACTTATTTTTGTTAGTTCACTAGTGTTTACACCAACTTAGTTTATGGATCAATTTAATTTACGTTTAATCCTAGTACCAAAATGACAGCTAAGCATATGACCAGAACCTAACCTCGTTTTTTATCTTTTAAAACTGTATCGCTTTTAAATTCCATATGAAAAAAGAATACGCAAACAGTTTTGGTTAAATATCAACAAAATTTAAAAAATATAAGCAAACAACAAAATTATTAGGTTAAGACCGAAATTCAACGTCTTTTTCATCGAAATGCGCACTGTCAAAGATCAAGGCTGTCATTTTGGTCCACTAAAAAAGTCCGATGTGTTTACACCAAGGAAAATCATATTTGGTCACCCCCATTTGAGAAGGACTGAATTGGAGTAGCAAATTTTAATACTCAAGTGTTTACACCGTGAATAAAGTACGCGTGACGTCATTTAGACCTCGAACTAAAAATTTGGTTCTCCCGGTGTAAACTAGGCTATTAAGAGGTTCACCATTAAAATTATTGATTTTTAAACGATTGTTGAATTTTTTATACAAAATCTCGGAATTCGTCAAACTTGAACCTTTGACCAATTCATATTCTTAAAGGAAATTAAATTCTCACTTGTAATAACACTAGTGCTAAATTTATTTTATGGAAATTTTTCATGGTCGCAAATATTTTGAAAATTAATTAAATTAAAATATTCGTGGCCGAGAAAAAATTTCCCGGAATTATTTAAGCAGGTGTGGTATTCGGTAAGAAAATTTTACACCAAGTTTGTGTTAAATAATATTCTTTTAAATTACTATTTGTAACTTTGGCACAAGCTTTAAAATTTAACTATAAAATAAATATTTTCCATTTTACCAATTGTAGTTGCATATATGTAATTTTAGAGCTTATCATTGTTTATTCTTTTTATATTATATATACCTTATATTACAACAGTTGGTAAAAATAGTTTAATTTAATTTTTTTAGACCCATACCTTGTTTTCGTTTGCTCTTCACGTATGTCTAGTACTTCAGTCTTATGATATTATTTTACTAACTGTAGTTGTATAAAATTTTCATTTAGGGTCTTAAAACCTTACATTATTTTATATTATGTTATGTCTGAAATACTACAACTGGTACAAAATAACATTTTCTTTAATTATGTATGTGAATGACAGACATGACGTTAAAACAAATTCAATGATTATGTCAAGAAATTTCCACTATAATTCGCTCCAGGGTACCCCAGGCAGGAGAAAAAATTCCGATAAATACTTGTGTTGTCATGGTAATGCAACCAAAACTACACATTTGTTTGGTCAAAAAACAGTGGTGTGGAATTTTGTACAAAAATGCTCTCCTAGTAAGTTTCCGTAGAACAAGCCCTTTTCTTATAATCGCGCCTTTAAAAATAATTAAATTTTGTCACTTAGATGCTGGATTTTTAAACTATACCCTGTTTTGTTGTAAGAGAGAGTAATAAATCATTTAATTTTATGGCAATTCGCTTTCTGTGTTAGTCCAAGTATAAATATTTTTCTTCAATTCTACCTGTAATGTACTGATAAGGCATTATAATTTTAGGCCGGCAGACCCCGTTCTAATATTCGTCAACCTCTTGGGTTAAATACAAAGGAATAACAGATGTTTACCTGTATTTACGTGGGAATAATGTGATAAAAACCTTGACAGTGGCGGTGCGCTTGAGTTTATTTTTGGGAACTTACCCTTTTTAAACAGTTTAGGTAAAATGAAAATCTTGTTTCTTTTATATGTGTAAAAAATTATTTTAAAATTTATAGTATATCAATATTGTACAGTTGGTATAATTATAGTTAATAATAACCATTTTAATAATACACATTAAAAATGCATAGTCAAAAAATAATTGTTTAAAATATAATCTATACCTAATTAAATATGCTACATAATCTACATCTAGTTATTCACATTCTTCCATATCTGACATACTATCACTACTTGAGTCATATATGAGTCTACTTGTATAACAATTAGAGGTTCAACAGTTGTATCTACTATTATATCCAAAGACCACATTTTATTTTCGACTTTTAATACATGTTCGACACATTTTTTCCAGTTTTCTGGGGAAGCATTAGATATGGCAATTTGAAATAGTTGTTTTTATATCTACTAGTTTAAACGTAGTATTATTTCTGGCTACTTCACCATTCACTTGTGCCCATCGCTTTTTTGGTGGAATTATACCTCCCTCTTTTTCTTGTTTAAAAATTCTGTAAATTGTCGCTTTTTCCACCCCAGTCATCAACGCACATTTTTGAACACAATCGTCCACACTTAGAGTTTTGTTCATTTCTAATACAGGGTGCGGCAGAATGGACTCCCACATTTCATCAGGCTAGAACATCGGTAATGGGAGTTGGACATTGGTGGGGATGGTCACATTCACTTGGGCGATTGATAAGGTTTGTTACTAGGCGCTATGTCTTGGTCTGGTGACCAACGTGGATTTGTTATTGAGCTATTATTCAAAAATGACGAATGTGTCACCGCGTCGAAAAGAGTATTTTGTACGCGCTTCCTGCCTCCGAATGCCTCTGTTCCAGACCGGAAAACAATTTTTAAATATGTTTCTAACTTAAGGGCAACTGGTTCTTGACTTTCCTAAATCAAGACACAGACATAAAAGTGATGCGGAACTTCGGCCGTCACTTACACGATATAATTTTGAAAACATAGTTAAAAAAACCTTAAAGTGTGCTCTTTTTGAAAATAATAAAAGTTTAGCTTCATATTTTATAGTAGACTTTTTATTTGCTACTCAAATGTGGGAGTCCATTCTGCCGCACCCTGTATAATCGAATACGTTTTTAACAATCTATTTTTCAGTTAAATGGCCGAGACATGCGCGTTTCTGCGGAGAAGCCATTTTTACAATACTGTAATACTTTGAACAATACTCTAACAATTTATAACCACTCAGTTGCACATACGGAAAGATACTAAAATATATATAAAATTTATAATCCTTATTTAACGCAATTCGGTGTATTTCTACCTGTTCTTTGCACAGAGACTGGTGCGCCTATGGTTTACAACCTTCTAACCGTCCCGAGACATTTTTATTACTATCTCTTGCAAAAAAATAGAGTATACCATAAATATCAATATCTTTATAAAACAAATAATTATTCCTATGGGAGACTTTATGCTCCACTAAAAGGTCTTTAATTCATTCCTTTCAAAGTTTTCATTTTAATTTCAACATTGAATACCTTTGAAAGGAATGAATTAATTTTGTTTTATAAAGATATTGATATTTATGGTAGTTTAAAAATTTAGAATCTAAGTCACAAAATTTAAAAAATTAATTAATATTTAAGGCGCGAATATAAAAAAGGGCTTGTTCTACGGAAATTTACTAAGAGAGCATTATTATAGATAATTTAATTTTCTTTAGGAATATAAAGGTTCAAGTTTGAGTGATTTCAAGATTTTGTATAAAAAAATTCAACCATTGTTGAAAGATTAATAATTTTAATTATTTATTTATTCCAATCCTTTAATACATAGGTTCCTTGAAAGGAACAATGCATGCGTCATTTTAAACTTAACCTAACAATAAATAATTTAAAAACTAATATATAACTACATAAACTGAAAAGAACATACAGAGTACAAGTTAATAAACTTTATAAAAGACAAACAGTAAATACACTTTATGGAAAACAAACAGACAATATCAAGACACCAGAGAAACAAAGAAAATAAAAGGGTAATTAAATTTAATTTGAAAATTCTAGTTTGAAATAATCCGAATGGCAGTACAGAGGATTTTTATTAAAACATCATTAATAACGTACTTAAATTGGTTAAAGTTGTTTATAGATTTTATTTTCTCTGGTAGCCTGTTGAATGTCTTAACTGTCACAAACAAAGAACTTTTTTCAAATAATGCAGTGTTATGTTTTATAACACTGAGATTGTGGGAGTACCTTGTTTGCATTCCAACATTAAAACGCGATATGATGGAAAATAATGTCGATATATTTTATAAAAAATCAGAATTTTATAGAATATAGCGAATATACAGTCATTACTCTATATTTCTTAAACAGAGGAGTAGCATGCTCCAGGAAATTAACTCCTTCCAATGATCTAAGCATACGCTTTTGTAGAATCAACAATCTATTTACCCCTGATGAAGAGCCCCAAGCAGTTTTATATTATGCACCTTTTAATGTTAATGTTAAGGGGATGCCGTAGCACGTTAAATGAGCTAAAACGCGATTCGCTGCCGTTTTTTAAATATTTGTTTGAGAAAAAGTTGTATATTGAAAAGTTTCTTAAAATGATCCAAAGATTATCGGAAAGTTGGTTATTTTAACGGTTTTGTAATTTTGGGAAATTTAATGTGTTAATTATTACCATTACCAAAAATCAATTAACTTTCCGATAATCTTTGGATTATTTTAAGAAACTTTTCTATGTTCAACTTTTTCTCAAAACAAATATTTTAAAAAAGGCAGCGAATCGCTTTAGCTATTTTAACGTGCTACGGCATCCTCTTAAGGGCTAAAAATTCAGAATATTTTTCCTTCGTCGTCATGAACAACTTTTTGGCTCAACGCTGGCCGCTATCACTGACGCTTAGTATCGTGTCTGAGGCCTTAAGGTCTGTATAGATTTGAACATCGACCTACATGCGTACCTCGTCGCAAACCACTACGACAGCCCCATCAAGATTTGTACAGGGTCTTTTCGTTGCATAGATATTCGAAAGATGATTAAGAAAATACGACATGATAAATGTATCTCTTATAGTTTTGAAAATATGACCGTATAAATCTAAGAAATAGATATACTCCCGAAGAATTGGAAGCTCATATTTTTTAAGAATATGATTTTTAATGTGTCTTTAAAGTCTTTAAAATGGCTCTTTAATGTTGATAAAATATACTTCTCGTCTTTTTAAAAAATGCCATTTTATTATCGAACTCCTTACGATGGCTATATTTCCGAAACTATGACAAATTAAATATATCAAATGTGTTTTTTTTCGGCTTTTAAGAGGACCTTTCAATTGGTGATAAAATATACAGGGTGTTCAATATAAAAAAACATGTTTGTGTTATAACTTTAAAATAAAAGTTAATGAAAAAATATAAGTATGCCACTGAATTCTACGTAAAAATTCCTAAAACTTATCTATTTACTTTTTTTTTTATTTCGAATATTAAGTGAGTTACAAGTGCCTGGCAAAATTATCAAAATTTTAAAAACACTCTGTATCTCCAAAACGAATCAAGTTTGTCATGATTTACTTTCACCATTGAATTTGTTTCAGAAATTTTAATCGAGATTGGGCAATCAGATTTGTTCTAATTCTTTTAGTTTTCGCTATACCCTGCAAGGTCAACAAAAAGCCGCCGTGCCGCCCTGTACAATGACCTGCAACCGTTCCCACGTCGCGAATATATCTGGTCGTCGGAACGAACGCCGTTACAAAACCTGATAAATGTTGCAGCTTGATGTTTGCCCGGATCCACAGCTTATTTAAGATGCGCTTTTAAAAGTTTTTGAAACTTGGCACGAGGTTTTGTCAGATTGGTATCTTCAAAAATATCTTATATTTTTTTGTAAAATGTCCAAAGGAGCCAATAATTAAGCCAAAATCAACATGGGATTTCCCTATGTTTCGCTCAGCGACGAACCACCCGGTATAATCCGGTCCCTACTAATAATTATCCTATAAACCTCTAATTTGTTCTTATGGTAAGTCACACCATTTTACAATCTTATTCCCACCCAAATCAGGAAATGCTCGAATCTTCACAAATGCCTTCATTAGGTATTCTGCATGGTCGAATCGTGCCGTTCGTCCGATACGGTGCACGTCGGCGCCTGAGGCACTACCGATTTGCAACAATTTCTCGGAATGACCGATAAACAAACGGATAACGGAAAATACCAAGCTTAAAGACCTAAGAGCCGCTTTTACATCTCATGGTGAAATTAAAGTTTATTCTAAGAGGGCGTCCAATGTTCAACCCAGGTCATCAGTAAATTTTTAGATATCTGTATTGATAATCAAAATTAGGCAACGTCGCCTCGCACTAGCGGCCTTATCGGAAACGTTATAACTCTCCTGACGGGCAGTTATAACATTTGTTTGCAAGATTTTGCCTACTGTTGTTGTTGTTAAGTCCTTGCAACAATTCACCAAACATCCGTCCAAACTTACCAACCTGTTTGCGCGCGTTCTTGACGCCAAAAAACGACAAGCTCTAAATCACCGGCGAATCATTCGCAGTAGTAACGTCAATATCGAATTTTAAATATAAACTATTTTTTTAAAGAAATGTATCTATATGTTTTTTTAAATTATTATACATATAAACCTTCCTCTTAAATCACTTTATCTATTAAAAAACCTCTTCAAAATCCGTTGAGTAGTTCTAAGATCTAAGGAAGCAAACATACAGGCAGAAAAAGGGACTTTATTTTATACTATGTAATGATTATAACGAGATAGTATTTTTTGCAGAATTGTTACTATTAATTTTAGGTTTTGTTACTTTATAAAAAGAGTTTCATGGATCATGTTTTTGTTTAAAACAATGCAACGTTTATTATTTAATATACAGGGTGATTCAAGAATCTATCACGAAAAAAATTTTGCATTTTTTATCCAATCCAGTTGATATTTGGCATACAAATCGAGCTTTGCAGATTCTAAAATTTTAAGACAGAAGTACTTTTTTAAATACCGCCAGAGGGCACTTTCCCTAAAACTTAAAATTTATTTACATTATAACTTTTTTATTTAGACAGATATCGCAAAGCTGGGGCGCCATTTTATAGACAATCATAAACTTAAAAATAAGGTACTTTTTATTTAAGTCGATAAACCTCACCGTTAGGCACCAATATACATCAAAGTTTTTATCAATTTCAATCAAAATACTTACATACATTTATATAAAGATATGTCCTAAACGTCTTATTTTTTAAACTACGGTGTGTTAAATTAAAAAAAAATAATTTTTAACACCCCTTAGTTCAAAAACTAAGACGTTTAGGACATTTATGTTTATATGAAGTTTTTTTCTTATTTTTTGTTGTAGAATCCTTTGGTTAAGTTTGTCGGTTCAGTTACTAGACACCCTGTATGTATGTAGGTAATTTGATTGAAATTGATGAAAACTTTGATGTCTATTTGTGCCTAAACGGTGAGGGTTATCGACTTTAATAAAAGACCTTATTTATTAAGTTCTTGATTGTCTATAAAATGGCGGCCCCAACTTTGCGATATCTGTCAAAAATAAAAAGTAATGATGTAAATAAATTTTAAGTTTTAGGTAAAGTGCCCTCTGGCGGTATTTAAAAAAGTACTTTTGTCTTAAAATTTTGGAATCTGCAAAGCTTGATTTGTGTGCCAAATATCAACTGGATTGGTTAAAAAATAAATGCAATATGGCGAAAAAAATCAAAATGAAAATTGAACTTTGACGGCTTGTAACTCGAAAACGAATGACATTTTGGAAGAAATTTATATAAAGCTCTACCCTTATTTTATTAAGTAGAATCGCCCCCTTAAGTTTCGTGATCGATTTTTGAATCAACCTGTATATCTTAAACTCATAATTGCGTTATTTACATTAATACACCTAAATACATGAATTTGTAGTGTTGGGTTGTTAACTCATTAATTTTACTGCCCTAAGATGTAAATAGTATTCGCAAGGCCATAAAACCAAGTGTAATAATAATTATTAATTACTTATCTTTTATTTCCTCTAACACTAAATTCTACCATATATTTGCTGAGGCTTGCGGTTCCCACCAAAAGGTGCGTTCTTGTACAGTTCAATAACTTTTTATAGCTTCGACTCTTACAGCTGCAGCATTCTCAGCATAGTTTTCTCAAAACTATAATGTTTAACAATAATGTACAGATAATACACTCATGGACAAATATATTGCATATGCTCGATTTTCTCCATTGGCTTCGTTATAAAAATTTTTAATTTAAATAGCCATTTCTCTTTTAATAATTTGGTGATTAGGAGAATTAAAAAAGAAAATGTTAAAATAAAGGTGAAGCTCTAACTTTTGGCGTAACCGTTGTTATCAACTGTTAATAGTACATCTTACAGGGTGATTAAAAGTTTATGATAAAAAAAATAATATCTTTTAATCTCTCTGTATGATAGAACATCAGAAATACGTAAGGGTATAATTTATTCGCAAATCTTATTGTCTTAATAACCTAAATATTAAAAGAGATATTGCCATTTAAAATTAAAGCATTTTTGTATTGAAGCTTATGTAGAAAATCGAGTTATATTAGATATTGATAGGTGTACAACTAACAAATAAGGAAATTTAATGAGTTAAATAACTGCCGATTTGTTTGATACTTTCTTAAAGTAATTTCGTAATTGGTGAATTTTGCAGACCAATGACGCTCATTGTCATAAATGGAGTATTATACTTTATTTCGTTGCAAGTGATAGCAATAAAAATGTCTCGGGACGGTTAGAAGGTTGTAAACCACAGGCGCACCAGTCTCTGTGCAAAGAACAGGTAGAATAATAATAATAATAATAAAAGTCTTTATTAAGAATTATAAAGTTTACAATTCCTAAAGGGCGAAGTCTAGCTAATTAGCATCAGCTACTCAACACTTAACCCTCGTAAGATAAATAAACCTAAATATCCACATAACAATTAGACAATAAATTTACAATTATATTGGTATTAATATCAAATATATAAATGTATATAAATATTACAATATACTAAATACACAATTATTTACCTAACCTCTCGCTGATGACACTGTTTGTTAGAAAGGATTAATTTTACTTTTTTCTTAAACAATGCTATAGATGGACATGCAAAGCTAGATATGAATTCGTTAAAACATTTAACCGCATTATAGGTAAAAGAACGTTGAAATATAGTTTTCTTGTGTTGAGGCATAGTAAGAGTATCAGACCTGATAGGGATATTGTGAACATCACTTCGAAAATGCAGCTTAGATCTTAGATAGAATGGGGTTGATGTTTTTAGTAGCTTGTATAGTAATACTAACAACTGGTTTTTAAATAAATTGTTCATGTTTAACCAATTTAATTGATTAATTTTCTCAGATATATGGTCATACTTTTAAATTGAAAATAAAGCGACAACAGTTGTTTTGTATCCTTTGTAGCCGTTGTCTATCATCTTGTGTTAGACACGGATAGTACAGTGTGCTACAGTAAGATAGCACTAGCATAGTTTTTCTAACTTTATAGTTAAGAATATGCTTGTTTGCGTACAACATTTTTAATGACATATAAGATTTTAG
>JACEGR010012447.1:0-11549 GCA_014170235.1 Listronotus bonariensis | reverse complement strand
ATTTTCCAGTTTTGTGCTAGAGATATGTTTTTTAGTTTTTTAATTGGAATGCTCCATTTATTTTTATTGCATTGAATTGGACGGATCAAATTTAGTAAGTTCCTAAATTTTTAAACTTCTGTCTCCATTAGTTGTTGAGATATGGTATTCTACAATTTCAGCAAAAGTTATTTAACGCCTTAATATTTCTAAAACAGCTGGTATTTAGGTTTTGTTTTGTCATGCCTAATTGATCAGTGATACCAGCATTGTTGACAAATTTTAATAGAATTGCGATATTGTCATATCTCTGGTGAAAGAATAAATTTGGAAAATTTATAAATCTTACTAAAGTTGGCACGCTCCTTTGCTGAAATTAAAATAAATTGGGCATTTCAATAAAAATACCAAAAATATTACATATAGCTCAAAACTGGAAAAATCTGGCAACAATGACAGTATTACTGTTTAAGTCTGTGTCCAGAACCAAATTGCCAAAATTTGTAAACGCAGCTAAGTGGTTTTTAAAATATTTGAGTGCATCTGAACTTTTTACCTAAAATGTGGCGTTGTCATATCTTAGCAGCTAGTAAAAATGGAATTTTGAAAATTTGTGAACATAGTTAATTTAGCCTGCGCTATTTAATGAAATAAAAATAAAGGGGACATTCCGTTTAAAAAAACGAAAAAGATACAAAACAGGAAAGTCTGGCAACGGTGCTAATATTACTAATAAACTCTTTATGCCCGATATCTTTCAGATACCAAGTTTGGTAAATGTAGCTTTGGAGTTTAAAATATTTAAGAGTTGCAGTACTTTACTAACCCGGTATCTGAGGATAGCATATATAACAGTATACTTTTATTGCGAAAAAGAAATTGATAAAAAGGAATTCTCGAACGTGCAGTATAGGTGCTCACCCACCTAGGCAACGTCGCGACACCAGACAAAATTCAAGGAGTTTACATGTATTTAGGAACCCGCCAATATTGGCGGAGTGTCTATATATTGGCGGGCTTCCATTTAAATACATGTAAAATTCTCCGGCGAATTTTGTCTCATCGCGACGCGCCAACCCTAAGTGGGCAAGCATCTTTAAGCACATTCCTGCCGAGTCAGGAAAGTAATTTTCTCCTAACGAGGGAATGACTTTTTCGTCTCATCTCGTGACAATATTATCTTTTGACATTCTAATTTTATTTTAGCATCCGAATATTCAACTTTTTATAACGCACGGTGGACTTTTAAGTACCACTGAAACAATCTACCACGGTGTTCCTATTCTTGCCATACCAGTGTTTGCTGATCAACCCACAAATGCAGAAAAAAGTGGGTACGGACTGAAACTGGAGTACCGTGATCCGAATTTCAATGAAAAACCCTTGGGTTTTTAGTCAATGAGCTTTTAACAAACTCGACGTATAGAGAAAATGCTCAGAAAAGATCAAAAATATTTCATGACAGGCCGCAGAAGCCAATAGAAACTGCTGTTTATTGGGTGGAGTACGTTATCAGGCATAATGGTGCTAAGCACTTAAGAGTGGCTGGTGTTAGAATGCCTTGGTACCAATATTTTATGGTGGATGTTATAGGAGTTTTATTAATTAGTATCCTTCTCGGTTTATACATTATTAAATTCAGTACTTCGAAACTTTTTAAAAAGAACCAAATTTTAAAAAATCAGAAAAGATAAATTAAAAACTATTAGTATTATTAATATATTGTTTTTATAAATTTGGTATTAAATATTTTATTTAGTATCTAAAATAAACCCTTGCGCTATGGATCTCAACTACTTTAATACTTATTAACTAGGTCATAAATAGATAAAAAGAATATTTGTTGGTGAAAAATGCTTAAGTTTATACTCTCCACCCCTCCACTTTGGTTCTGGGGTATACAAATGAGTGCTCAGAAACTATTAAGGAAGAGGAGGGCGGCCCGCCCCGGTCCACCAGTTCAAAAGATATTTTTATAGGGTAATTTTAATAGAAAAAAGGTAAACTTTTTGGTTTGTGGTTGGTAACTGGAATTTTAGAAGAAAAAAATGGCGTCCTGACCACAGAAAGCATATAATATAATGAGAGAAAGGTCCCTGTTTGGAGGTTAGGACCTTTTTTCAAGTTTTTGTTACAAAGTAGAATCAGCGGCCCCAACTTTAAGAAAGTATATCCTGTACACTGGGAGGGCCCCATTTTTTATCTCGAAAAATGTTTTTAAAAAAATAATTTACTGAAATGGTATAACTTTTTAAAAAATTTTATTTTAATTAATTTTACAAATATATTTATCTTTATAAAACAATGGTATTCAACTGACTAACTAAACATTAGAAATTAAAACAGTTTTGTATAATATGAATGCATAATAAGCTAAATTAAAGTTTATTCAGCAAAAGGTGCTCGGATAACTCCTCCCCCATAAGATTCAACTCCTAAGCTAGCGAGGGTAGTTGAATTTCTTCGGCATCTACTTCTTTTGGAGACTTCTTTCTTCTTGTCCCAATTTTCTTGTAGACTACATAACTGCATAAAATAGCCATCAGTAAGTATACTATTATGGTTCCCAAACTTGGAGGTCTTCTAATTTCATTAAATGATAGTTGAGGGTGGTTTTCAATGATTTCTTTCTTCAGAAGGTGAAGTTCATCCAACTTTAAATTTTGCATGTGGAGACTTAAGTTTAGAATTGGCAACAACGGGCTGGTATCTTCAATATCAGGAAATAAAATTGGCTGGTTATTAGGCTTAATAACCCGTTTTTCGTTAATTACTATTTCGGAACTTGAGCTGATCTGGCATCCGATTGGAATTTGACAGATATATGTACCCATAATATTTTGGACTTCTTCCTGGCTTTGGCACTTGAGTTCAATATTCTGTTTTGTAGGAAATACTATGATCCATTGATCAGTGTAATCTAACCGATTGATGATTGGCAGATTAAGCTTAACTTCCGTTTGTTTGCATGCGGAGGTGTTTTTGTCAGAGTTTAGGAGTTTTACGTCACAAGGGCTGTCTGGTCCGATTTCTTCCAGGGCTGTTTCTTGACAGATGTGGAGTTCAGAATAGATTTTCTGACAGTCTTGCGTAAAATATGCGTAGTGCAACTGATTTTCAATTAAAAATTTATTTTTGGTAAGACAACCTTAAATTGACTCTGTTTATAAATAGGGATCGAATAAAGATGATAATAATCGAAAGATTCAGGATGAGTAATTGGTATATGCAACAAGTAAGTTATTTTACTATTTAGGATAAAAGATTCCAACTTAATTATACTTTCAAAAAGAAATATATTTTCTTTAGTTACTGGGATAGGTATTTCTTTTTACCTACACGATTTTGTAAAACTTCTAATTCTCTAAAAAGTTCTTCTGTCTTTATTATACTTGGGTGTAAAATTTTTAATTTAGAGAAAGTAAGAGAATTTTCAATATCTTGCAAAATAGAATCAATTATTTCATAAATGTTAATTATTTGATTTATTATATCTTTTATATAAAAAGAATTTTCCTTATAAGCAGTTTTCTGTACAATGAAAGCTATTTGATTAATTTTTGAATCTAATAAATGTTCGTTATGACCTATTTGTTTTAGTGTGGAGTTAAATTTCTCAATGACCTTGATAGAAAGTGAATTTTGTTTAAAAATACTTGCTTGCAAATTATTTTGATTATTTTGTAATTCTTTAATGAGCTTTTCATAGTACTCGCCGTCAGATGCATCTAGATTGCCTGTCACGGCTTTAAATATTGAACCTAAACCATTTATTAAACCTCTTTTTGTTCTTTCAGGACGGGGCATTATTTCATTTAGTTTAGTTTCAACTCGGTTCTGTGTTAAATATAATATTTTTAAATAATTATTAACCTCTAGATTATATTCCGTATGTGTGCCTAATAGCCTAGTAATATTATTTGATTTTAATCGTAACTTGTTTATTTCTGTGACTATTGAACTTAAATCGTAGTAATGAATAAGTGTATACATATAATTTTGCATTTTAGCCTTTCCAAGTTTAACAGGAATGATGCCGGGGTTATCGTCCAGCTTGCGTAATGTGATCTGTTCTCGGCTGCCGAATGCATGGACAACGGCTGTGCTGAAATATAATGCTTAATGTTAGCGCGTTATAACTACCTACATAATTCTAATAAAACATAACTAGATTTATCTATATTCTAATAAAAGTAAAACTAAGAAAACTTTAAATTTATAGTAAAGGGGTCTATGTCTTTATTATTTTTTGTAAAATTACTTTCTTTTGATGTTTATTGAAGTGCTAATTAGTTGTGAGTGTTGGAATTTAACATATTTGAGTGTTTATTTAACCCGACTCATATAGAGTCGGTGGTCCATTTATTACATTTTTTTAAATAGACCTGGCTAGCTAAGATATAGTATTTACTAACAGTATATAGGTACATTTTGATATCAAAAATCGTTAATAAAAAAATTATTCTAAGAATCTAAAAAACTAAACTAAAATTTAAAAAAAAATATATTTCTTGTACAAAATTTTTGGCAAAAGACTACATAATTATTTTTATCTAAATATCTAAAAAAATAAGTAAAAAAAAATTGCTTCTATGATATCTTTGACATAAAAAAACTAAACAAAAAACATATTCTAAATATCAAAAAATGAACTAAAAATAAATACTATACTTATACTAAATGCTACACCTGGACCACCTGACACACATACAGGCCGAAGCATTACACAGGCCGTGTTTAAAACAAAACCTCTACAGGAAACCCAAGATTTTAAACTCGCATTTCTAGTATTATAGAATGTAGGCCGGCTCACATTTGAGCCGGCGGTCTATTTTAAAATTGCACTTGGCTCATATATGAGCCAGTTTGGCTCTTCAATAATATAATAAAAGTTATTATTGCTTTAAAAGAAATAAAATAATGAAATATTTAATATTAAGTTACTTACAATACAACAAAGGTTCATTGGCACTCGGTTGAAATCATTTTTATGCATCAAAATAAAATCTTAACAAGACGCCAGACGAGAACTGGGCCAATGTTTGCGTCTCAAAAATGTGGTAAATAGTTTACCAAAAATCTGGTAAACAGTTTACCTAAAAACTTATAAACTTGTTAGAAAACTGAAAAAAATTAAAAATGAAATGTCTGATGGACATTTTAGAGTTTGACATTACTTTTGAAAAAATTAACTGGTAAAAGATACACCTATTAGGTATCTTAACCAGATAAAAAGAATAGTAAAAATGTTTAGCCATATAATAAAGTATTTTATGTTTTATTTGTTTTCTGGGAGATTAAATTTAAACAAAATATTATTTGGCTTTTCTCCAGAATAAAATTTAAAAGTTTATTTAATATTTTAAGAAAATTAAAACTTTTTATACATTATGAAGAACAATTCTGCTCTTCAATAATATAATAAAAGTTATTATTGCTTTAAAAGAAATAAAATAATGAAATATTTAATATTAAGTTACTTACAATACAATAAAGGTTCATTGGCACTCGGTTGAAATCATTTTTATGCATCAAAATAAAATCTTAACAAGACGCCAGACGAGAACTGGGCCAATGTTTGCGTCTCAAAAATGTGGTAAATAGTTTACCAAAAATCTGGTAAACAGTTTACCTAAAAACTTATAAACTTGTTAGAAAACTGAAAAAAATTAAAAATGAAATGTCTGATGGACATTTTAGAGTTTGACATTACTTTTGAAAAAATTAACTGGTAAAAGATACACCTATTAGGTATCTTAACCAGATAAAAAGAATAGTAAAAATGTTTAGCCATATAATAAAGTATTTTATGTTTTATTTGTTTTCTGGGAGATTAAATTTAAACAAAATATTATTTGGCTTTTCTCCAGAATAAAATTTAAAAGTTTATTTAATATTTTAAGAAAATTAAAACTTTTTATACATTATGAAGAACAATTCTGCTCTTCAATAATATAATAAAAGTTATTATTGCTTTAAAAGAAATAAAATAATGAAATATTTAATATTAAGTTACTTACAATACAACAAAGGTTCATTGGCACTCGGTTGAAATCATTTTTATGCATCAAAATAAAATCTTAACAAGACGCCAGACGAGAACTGGGCCAATGTTTGCGTCTCAAAAATGTGGTAAATAGTTTACCAAAAATCTGGTAAACAGTTTACCTAAAAACTTATAAACTTGTTAGAAAACTGAAAAAAATTAAAAATGAAATGTCTGATGGACATTTTAGAGTTTGACATTACTTTTGAAAAAATTAACTGGTAAAAGATACACCTATTAGGTATCTTAACCAGATAAAAAGAATAGTAAAAATGTTTAGCCATATAATAAAGTATTTTATGTTTTATTTGTTTTCTGGGAGATTAAATTTAAACAAAATATTATTTGGCTTTTCTCCAGAATAAAATTTAAAAGTTTATTTAATATTTTAAGAAAATTAAAACTTTTTATACATTATGAAGAACAATTCTGCTCTTCAATAATATAATAAAAGTTATTATTGCTTTAAAAGAAATAAAATAATGAAATATTTAATATTAAGTTACTTACAATACAACAAAGGTTCATTGGCACTCGGTTGAAATCATTTTTATGCATCAAAATAAAATCTTAACAAGACGCCAGACGAGAACTGGGCCAATGTTTGCGTCTCAAAAATGTGGTAAATAGTTTACCAAAAATCTGGTAAACAGTTTACCTAAAAACTTATAAACTTGTTAGAAAACTGAAAAAATTTAAAATGAAATGTCTGATGGACATTTTAGAGTTTGACACTACTTTTGATACTGTAAAGATCATCTAACTTGGTGCTAAAAGATACAACCATATGAACTGTGTAGCTCAACTATGATAAATATTTCATATTTTATTTCTTTTTAAGAGTAATAACTTTAGCCATATATTGAAGAGCGAATTATTCTTCATAATGTATAAGTATTTAATTTTCTTGAAAGATAAATAAACTTTTAAAACATTCTGGAGAAACATAATATTCTGTTTATTTATCTCCCGGCAAATAAACATAAAATGCTTATTATTGCTATTTTACTATTCTTTATCTGGTTAAGATACCTAATAGGTGTATCTTTTACCAGTTAATTTTTCAAAAGTAGTGTCAAACTCTAAAATGTCCATCAGACATTTCATTTTAATTTTTCAGTTTTCTAACAAGTTTATAAGTTTTTAGGTAAACTGTTTACCGAATTTTGGTAAACTATTTACCACATTTTTGAGACGCAAACATTGGCCCAGTTCTCGTCTGGCGTCTTGTTAAGATTTTATTTTGATGCATAAAAATGATTTCAACCGAGTGCCAATGAACCTTTATTGTATTGTAAGTAACTTAATATTGAATATTTCATTATTTTATTTCTTTTAAAGCAATAATAACTTTTATTATATTATTGAAGAGCAGAATTATTCTTCATAATGTATAAAAAGTTTTAATTTTCTTAAAATATTAAATAAACTTTTAAATTTTATTCTGGAGAAAAGCCAAATATATTTTGTTTAAATTTAATCTCCCAGAAAACAAATAAAACATAAAATACTTTATTATATGGCTAAACATTTTACTATTCTTTTTATCTGGTTAAGATACCTAATAGGTGTATCTTTTACCAGTTAATTTTTCAAAAGTAGTGTCAAACTCTAAAATGTCCATCAGACATTTCATTTTTAATTTTTTTCAGTTTTCTAACAAGTTTATAAGTTTTTAGGTAAACTGTTTACCAGATTTTTGGTAAACTATTTACCACATTTTGAGACGCAAACATTGGCCCAGTTCTCGTCTGGCGTCTTGTTAAGATTATTTGATGCATAAAATGATTTCAACCGAGTGTCAATGAACCTTTATTGTATTGTAAGTAACTTAATATTGAATATTTCATTATTTTATTTCTTTTAAAGCAATAATAACTTTTATTATATTATTGAAGAGCAGAATTGTTCTTCATAATGTATAAAAGTTTTAATTTTCTTAAAATATTAAATAAACTTTTAAATTTTATTCTGGAGAAAAGCCAAATAATATTTTGTTTAAATTTAATCTCCCAGAAAACAAATAAAACATAAAATACTTTATTATATGGCTAAACATTTTTACTATTCTTTTTATCTGGTTAAGATACCTAATAGGTGTATCTTTTACCAGTTAATTTTTTCAAAAGTAGTGTCAAACTCTAAAATGTCCATCAGACATTTCATTTTTAATTTTTTCAGTTTTCTAACAAGTTTATAAGTTTTTAGGTAAACTGTTTACCAGATTTTGGTAAACTATTTACCACATTTTTGAACGCAAACATTGGCCCAGTTCTCGTCTGGCGTCTTGTTAAGATTTTATTTTGATGCATAAAAATGATTTCAACCGAGTGCTAATGAACCTTTGTTGTATTGTAAGTAACTTAATATTGAATATTTCATTATTTTATTTCTTTTAAAGCAATAATAACTTTTATTATATTATTGAAGAGCAGAATTGTTCTTCATAATGTATAAAAGTTTTAATTTTCTTAAAATATTAAATAAACTTTTAAATTTTATTCTGGAGAAAAGCCAAATAATATTTTGTTTAAATTTAATCTCCCAGAAAACAAATAAAACATAAAATACTTTTATTATATGGCTAAACATTTTTACTATTCTTTTTATCTGGTTAAGATACCTAATAGGTGTATCTTTTACCAGTTAATTTTCAAAAGTAATGTCAAACTCTAAAATGTCCATCAGACATTTCATTTTTAATTTTTTCAGTTTTCTAACAAGTTTATAAGTTTTTAGGTAAACTGTTTACCAGATTTTTGGTAAACTATTTACCACATTTTTGAGACGCAAACATTGGCCCAGTTCTCGTCTGGCGTCTTGTTAAGATTTTATTTTGATGCATAAAAATGATTTCAACCGAGTGCCAATGAACCTTTGTTGTATTGTAAGTAACTTAATATTGAATATTTCATTATTTTATTTCTTTTAAAGCAATAATAACTTTTATTATATTATTGAAGAGCAGAATTGTTCTTCATAATGTATAAAAGTTTTAATTTTCTTAAAATATTAAATAAACTTTTAAATTTTATTCTGGAGAAAAGCCAAATAATATTTTGTTTTAAATTTAATCTCCCAGAAAACAAATAAAACATAAAATACTTTATTATATGGCTAAACATTTTTACTATTCTTTTTATCTGGTTAAGATACCTAATAGGTGTATCTTTTACCAGTTAATTTTTCAAAAGTAGTGTCAAACTCTAAAATGTCCATCAGACATTTCATTTTTAATTTTTTCAGTTTTCTAACAAGTTTATAAGTTTTTAGGTAAACTGTTTACCAGATTTTTGGTAAACTATTTACCACATTTTTGAGACGCAAACATTGGCCCAGTTCTCGTCTGGCGTCTTGTTAAGATTTTATTTTGATGCATAAAAATGATTTCAACCGAGTGCCAATGAACCTTTGTTGTATTGTAAGTAACTTAATATTGAATATTTCATTATTTTATTTCTTTTAAAGCAATAATAACTTTTATTATATTATTGAAGAGCAGAATTGTTCTTCATAATGTATAAAAGTTTTAATTTTCTTAAAATATTAAATAAACTTTTAAATTTTATTCTGGAGAAAAGCCAAATAATATTTTGTTTAAATTTAATCTCCCAGTATAGTTATACGCTAGGATTGCGTATTTCATTTTTGGATGATCGATGTTTTATCAAAACCTTGATGATTTAGCAATCGAATGTGTTCGGCGAGGGTGGAATGGAGCCGTTCGATTACTCCGTTAGATTGTGGGTGATTGGGTGAACAGAAATGGATCTTTATTTTATGTAATTGCAATAATTCGGTCACTACTGTATTTTTAAATTCAGTCCCATTATCGACTATGATTTTGAGAGGGACTCCATGATGTGAGAAAAATGTGATCAGGTTATCAGCTATTTCATGGGCGGACAATGACTTTAAGTGATATGCTTGGGCATATTTAGAAAAGCTGTCTATGATTGTCATAAATTTTTCCTTGTCTAAGGTGTATGTGTCAATGTGTACAATTTCAAAAGGTTTTGAAGCCGTGGGTGTTATATTCATCTCCATATTTATTGGGTGTCTTTCGTATTTGCTCTTCTGACAGGTTTCACACTCGTTTATGTATGTTTGGATGGACTCGGCAAGGTTCGGCCAATAATACTTTTCTTTGATGCGGTGTGTTGTTTCTTCTATTCCTCGGTGGTTTGTTTTACTTTCATGGTAATTTTTTATTATTTGGGGAATATCATCTTTCTCCACAACATCAATTAGTTTCTTAAGGCATCTCTTAAATCTCAAGGATGGCCATTTAAAATTGATGTACCTGCGGTACTGTTATTTATGGTTTGATTAGGTGATGTACCTGCGGTACTGTTATTTAAGGTTTGATTAATTAATCGAATTACTTCCGTAGGATTGGAAGTAGAGTCAGTTGAAGGCGTTAATTCTAAATTAACCAATTTGTCAATGATATCATTTAATTCAGTCATATGTTCAGTTGCACTTACATAGCAATGATGCTGATTATCCTAAACATAACTATAAGGTCCGGTTTTTGGTTGGCGATGTGGTCCTTCCAAATTGTCCTGGTCCTTGCGAGAATTGGGCAAAGTTGGTCCAACTTCCGATTGCTCAAAGGTAGCAGGTACACGATGTACTGGGAGTTTCGATTTCCAGAAATCCACTCTGACACCTCACAGCAAACAACTACACTGCAGGAACTTTTATTTTCGGTTAGTTCGATTTTTTGACCCCGACGAACGATAGTCAATCAATCACGCCGATAGTCAATAATCAATTCCGAAAATTCCGCACGACTGCGCCAGTTAAGTTATCAAATATCGTAGATAACTTTTTAAAAAAATTTATTTTAATTAATTTTACAAATATATTTATCTTTATAAAACAATGGTATTCAACTGACTAACTAAACATTAGAAATTAAAACAGTTTTGTATAATATGAATGCATAATAAGCTAAATTAAAGTTTATTCAGCAAAAGGTGCTCGGACTTAACTTGACCTGTTAATTTGTTATTTATTTGGTCAACAATTGGAATTTGACCCCTTCCTGACGACCGACCGATCTAAAATTTGGTACACACACTTTTAGTCTTAATGACAATACAATATAATACATTCTTTATGACTTGTAAAATTCAAGATGGCTACCGATACAAAATGGCGGATTACATATTACTTCACTATAACCTCAATATGGGTATCAAATGAAAGGGCTTGATATGTAGAATACGCTCACTATAAAAAGTTAAAATTCAAGGTGGCCATTCCACAAAATGGCTGATTACATGTTTTTTTCCACAACTGCTTCAATATGGGTATCAAATAAAAGGGGCTTGATTCGTAAAATAGGGATCACTATGAAAAGATTAAAACCAAGATGGCTGCCGCCACAAAATGGCTAATTATACATATTTTTCCATAACTACCTCAATATGGGTAACAAATGAAAGGGTTTGATTTTAGAATCTCACCATGAAAAAAAATCTTAAGTTGGCCCCTGCCAAAATGTCGAATAACATAT
>JACEGR010012446.1:0-11552 GCA_014170235.1 Listronotus bonariensis | reverse complement strand
AATCCAAAAATACTTTTTTTTAAGATCATACCACCACCTTCTAGTGTACTATACGCATAAAAAGATTTTAGAGAGTCAAGTTTTAAAGTACATTAAGCAAACAAAAACCTTATACAAAATCAAAAAAAAAAAACTGTCTCTATATTTCTGTTTTTCGCCCATTCGTTAGCGCAAAAAAAATCAGTCCAATACTATTATTGTATTTCATGGTTCTTTTTTATTCCTTTTTGTGTTTTTAGGCAAAATGTGTCAACCTAATAAAATGATCATTAACTTGTCAAATAATTTCGAAATTTCGCCACCAGACATTTATCGCGGAAGGAGTTGTTACGAGATGTCTAAAATAACAGAAAATATGTCAAATTGGTAAATTTTTGAATTTTTGCGTCGTTAGCAACCGTTACTTAAGCCTCGTTTTCGAACTTCGAACTATCGTGAATTATTCTTATGTAAATAACCCGATAGCAGCTATCATGCTGTGGCGACAGGTCTTTCGCACTTTCTCGCTTGCTTAGATAGTTCGGCGTAACTTTCATGATAAAAGTGGTTGTCGTTTGTTTATAAATTTTACGTGGTACGTGATTTTTAGAATAAATCTTACAAATAATTGTAGAAACTGCAAAGAAAGTTAAAATGAGCGGTAGGAAATTTAACATAATACATTTTTTGAAAGAATGTAAAAAGTTTCCATGTTTATGAAAAAGAGCTCTCCCGATTTTAAAACATAGCGAAGAGGGACCATGCTGAAAAAAATTGCTGTCCTTATAAGCTGTGGGATTACGATCCTCGATTCTATTTACAATTTTTGATCGAAATCGAGAAATATTGGGGGATGATTCGTCTCTATTCGATCAAAAATACTCGATCGTAACAAAGCTGATTTGTTACATAACAGTATTATTCTTTTGTATCTTACTGCTAACCCAATAATAATTATGTTTTTAAAAAATAAACAAAATCATGCGTAAAAAGTTAAAAAAGCTTTTGGGATCTTCTAGCAAGTTCTTTTAAAAGTGTAGCTGAGGCACCAAGTGTATCTCTTCTGTCTATCTATTTTCTCACCTATATCTCTTTGGCTTTTTCATTTTTTTTGCCTTTTTTTATTATTTCTACAACAACAGCAGCTATACCGCAGCAATTAACTCCGATTCAGCCATCTTGTTATTGGTTACTATCATGATAGTTTTTTTATACGTGTAGACACCTCAATTTTATAATACGACTATCGAGGTTACTATCATAAGAGCACTTTCACGAGAGTACTATCACCGTATAAACGAGGCTTTAAACCTCGTGTGATAGTACTCTTGTGAAAGTGCTCTCATGATAGTACCCTCGATAATTCATTATAAAATTGTGGTGTCTATACATATAAACTATCCCAATAGTAACCAATGTATTATTATTATTATTATTAATGTAGAAAGTCCTGATAAGGGTGTCAGAATTTCTTCAGCAGGGTCCCTCTTCGCTCTGTTTTTAAAATCGGAAGAACGTTTTTCCCTTAATCATGGAAACCATTCATATTCTTTTAAAAAATGTATTATATCAAATTGCCTACGGCTCATTCTAAATTTCTTTGTAGCTTCTACAATTACTTGTAATATAATTTATTGTAAAAATCGCGTACCACGTGCAACTCGTAAACAAACGAGAACTTTTATCATGAAAATTACGCCGAACTATCTAGGTAAGCGAGAAAGTGCGAAATTACTATCACCAGAGCATGATAGCTACTATCGGGTAATTTACATGGTGATAGTTCACGATAGTTTATGTGACAGTTAATATCATGATAGCAACTATCGCGAAAACTATCACCGTGAACGAGGCTTTCGCTTTAGGAGAAACTAAAATTGTATACCTTTTATATTCTTAAATAATACCTGCATCCGTTTGGTCTAAAATACATATATGCACCCTTTTACTGCTGGTCGAAATTACATCTGTTTTTAGGACCTGCTCTAAACTTGGTCGAAACTACATCCACGCCTCCTGACTACGCCCATGCTTCAAAACAATACACATTTTCGGTGATTTTCACAAATAATGAATACATTTAGGTACTCGCTTAGAATCGAGTATGGGAATTACGGCGCAAAATGTCGAAATGTTAGTTTCAAATAGAGAAATCCAAGTTACACAAAAATTTGGTAAAGTTTTAAATAATCTTATGTAAATACAAAAAGTAGTTAGTGAATGAAGTGTGGCGTAAAGTTAATTCACACGCAAAGTCCTACAAGGAATTTGATACTGTTCCCAAGAAAATTGAAGAATAATTGCAATTAGTAACTAAGAATAAATCCAATATTCTATGATTTCTTTTATAGGGTGAATGTTAAAAACATTTGAGGTATAAGTACTAGAACTGAGTAATCTTGGTTCTTGAGTTTGGACCGCGTCAAATTGAAATCATTTACCGACGTTTTGGCAGCGATTGCTCAACGCATCTTTAGCGATCTTTACTCTGCGAAATGGGAACACTGACTTCATAAGACAGGTTTATTTCTTATGATTGACTCTGTCGACTGGTCACAATATTAAACTATGATATTTTTTTGTATTTTTGTATTTGAATGGCTTGATGTAAACATTAATATACAAAATTTGTATAATTTGTTTAAATCAATATTTTTGTGCCTTTAAGTCCTCTATCCTAAGCCCATTTTCCTATTTCTAGAATTATAACTGCTGCTTATAAAATAATAAGAAAGACCAAATATATTAAAAGAAAAATACATATTCAAATGTTAACGTAAGCATGGAGAGAGGGGGTAAGACTTTGCTGACTTTTGATGACATGGAGGAAGGGAGGGTTAATAATTGTAATAAATCTGCTTACCTTATATTTGAACGGCCCCTAGTGTTTTTAGTATACCGGGTGACTCATTGCCGGGCGGTACATAGGAAATCCCATGTAATTTTTAATGAGGTCAATTATTGGCTCCCCTAATTATTTTAGAGAAAAATTCTATTAAAGTGTATTGAAGAGCATGCAAATCTACGTCCATGGTAAAAACTTTGGATTTTTCGGTTAACCCGTTTGCTAGTTAGATGCTAATATATTTTTAAAAATTGTTACATTATTATCGCCTCATATTTATGAACAACAATGAAAATACCACTTAGCGTGACATAACATTGTCATTTTGAAATTTAGTGCTTTATTATTATCAAAAAATCGTACAGTGAGAAGATTAACCATAAGTTATACTTCTGAAGAAAAAGAAGATTAAAGTTGTATTTATACAAACGGATTAAGCTAAGTTAAACCAAACTAGAGTAACAAATTTCAAGAATTTATGACATTTATAATATTTACATGCTTCAATAAATTATTAATATTATTACAATAATTAATATGTTAGAAATAAACTTAAGGTTTAAGAACATTTTTAAATATTCCTCCATTGATTGCTAGACAATAACCCAGACGTTCATAAAATTGTCTTCTTACATTGTAAAATAAATATTTCTTAAAAATTCCCTGTCCATGTTTGCCCTTTCCATCATGTCAAAACAAAATTCTTGCCATCGTATTTCATTCCCATCCCTTAGCTCTTGATGTCTTTTATATTTGATGAAATATATGTATGCCTTTTCAAAATCCGGAGCACTGTTGATTGATCTTTTCCTATGATATCCTAAAGTTTCCTTGTACTCACCTTCCCTTCATTTTCTTCCACGTGCCATAAAATTTCCAAGTCACTATCATCTCTTACATTTTTTCTCTTTGCTACTCCCTAGCTTTACATCTGCAGTTATTTATCACTGTGCCTTTAGCCTCAAATTTTTTGATAGTCGTATCGACTGATGATTTTTCGGGTATCGGTCTATTCGGATACTGAGCAGCGAACATGTCTGACACCTTTTGGTATCTATTTCCTTGATAGTACCATTTAATCATCAATACTTTTTCTTCACTAGTATAACTCATGGTTAATCTTTTCGCTCTACGATTTTTTCATAATAATAGAGCATTAAATTTCAAAATGACAACGTAATGTCACGCTAACTGGTATTTTTATTGTTGTTCATAAATATGAAGCGATAATAATGTAACAATTTTTAAAAATATATAAGCATCTAACTAGCAAACGGGTTAACAGAAAAATCTAAAGTTTTTACCATGGACGTAGATTTGCATGCTCTTCAATTTTTCGCCTGGCGATGCATCACCCGGTATATTTACCGATTTAATAGTAATAATAGTAAATTGGAAAGCAAAAATTAAAGTAAAAAGCAAAAAATAAACATTTTTAAAAAATAATAAAAGAAGATAAAGTCGGGAATAACATATACGCTAAACTCTTAAATGGTCATAACCAAATAAGAAAAAGGTTTTTTTTAAATTTATTACCCCTTATTACTCAACTTTATTTTTTTATTTACTATTTTTAACTTTTAGTGCGTTTTATTAATTTTTTTGAAGGCGGTTTTTTAAGTGTTTATACAAATATCAAGTTCTTTAAATATCTAAAAAGCTATAAATACGTTATAACTAATGACAATGATGAAAAAGAAAAAGTCGGTAAGCGGCTTAAGAAAACTAAAGATAAATGCATTTCTTTAAAAATCCACACCCAGTACCAGGTTATTCAGACAAACAAATCATACCAGCTACTTGTTAACCTGTTACAATTTTTTACGATTATTAATCCGCCAACACCCACTTAAGCTCCTGTAGCGCCAAATATATCAGAACAACATTGTAAAATTTTGTTTTGTACCGCCCAAGTATTGCTATTCATCTAAATTATTTATTGGACAGAAAATTACTGTTAGAGATTCGATTGTAAATTACTTTGACTCCTACTATATACTATTTGACAGACTGATATGAATAAATTGTTTATGTTTAGTTACATACAAAGTGGCTTATCATCAGTTTTATGGTTCAGTGCTGGAAAGAGTTGTTTTCTTCAGTGGCGTATACGCACATACGCGATTTTTATTATTGGAATTCGTGCTGGAAGTTAAAATAACGCAATTTATGTGAGTTTTTGTGTGTTTTAAAGTGTTTGTGACTGGTGTAGGCTATTTGTGACACTGTGACTCTAAATTTTTGTAATTATTGGTGATATTCATTCACCTAACCTAACTATGTGAACAATAGTACTTATTACTTTTACGAACTTCAATCGATGATATTAATGCTAAAAGGTTCCTCGTAATTCATTTTGATAAAACTAATATAAAATATCTTTATCCAACACTTACATATAATATCTACATAATTGATCAGATTTTGAGGATATAAAGTGTACTATAAGTCACTAGTGAGCTAAAGTACCCTTTAGCTCACTAGTGAATTATAGACTTTAGCTCACTAGTGACTTATACTAATTCTTTATTACTTCCAACATTTCACAATTAAAAAAATAACATAAAACAACTAATATATTATACTACAATTTATTCGTGTTTATATTAACAGTAATTGTTATATTAGATTTATCTTGGACAACGTTACATTGTGCGGAGTGTTCTTCAGGAAGTCTTTCAGCACTAGTACTTGCCTTGGTGCGCTCTTCACCCTGTATTCGTCTTGCAATCTCAAACTAGTTAGAGATGCAATCTTCTAAATATCCTTCTGCCACGGTAAAAGACTTCCACCCGCCATGGCGTTTAAGGTTGGTGATATCGGCCCCAGCGTTGACTAGAAGTGTCGCTGAAGAACGCCGCATGCTATGACCACTATATAAGATTTTATCAGGTAGTTGCAAATAATGAGCAACTACTCTCGGAATTTTCGAAATTTTATTTATTCCCACGCATTGCCTAGTGCATTTGCCTTTTTGAAAGTTGACAAAAAATCTTTTGTGAGGCGTGTTCTCTGGCCTTAGGGACACATATTTTCTAAATAATTCAAGAACATTTACCAAAAATCCTTCTTTTAAAATTGTAAAGCTTCTCGATTTGTTCGTCTGTATGTACTGGCTTTTATCTACTATATCTTCAATACTTAAGCGAGTTAGTTCGTCACAACGGCATGCACCAGCGATTCCCAATATCAATGCAACCTATAAACATCCGAACAGATAAATATTTAATACCAGAAACTAAAGTAAATTCATACCTTTGACATTAAGTGCTCGTCGTCAGGTGACTCAGCCAAAAATTTTTCGATATATTGCCTCTCCAGAATTTTTGCCTTTTTCGGTTTAAAATTTCTTGAATTGCTCTTCAAATAAGCGACAACTTTTCCATACCTCCCTATATCCACGTTCTTATATACTTTTAAGGTCGTTTTTATCATTGAATACTTGGTCCACATTGATGAGGGAGCAACTTTTTCGATAAAAACAGAAAGTAAGCCATAATAACATCTTCATTTATAGTACCAACTCCTCGCCTTTTCCTCCATGCTTCAAAATCTTCAAATTCTTTATTGTACGTTAGTTTTTACTTCTCTGGAATTAAACTGCATGTCGCTACCGCAGCTTCTTCCAAAATTTCCGCAGGAACTTCACAATTTTCCATTTCGCAAAGCATTTTTATGTTTGTCTACAAAGTTGTTTACTAAACAAACCCGTAGTTACCAACAAAATGCATTACAACCAAACAAGCTTGCTTTCCAAAAATACAAAATTTTGTTGCTGGTGTTGACAATGACAAGTAACAAATAATGGATGACGTTTTCAAATTATTTTCGATAGTAAAAACGATTTATACGAAAGTGTTGGATAAAATTTTGTATTAGACACGTGAGTTATTACATATAAGTCACTTAAGAAAATTACCTCTCGCCCTTCGGGCTCGAGAGTTAAACTTTTCTTGCGTGACTTATATGTAATATAACTCACTTATCTAATAAATAACTATAAATAGTGCCACTAATGTATCAAAAATGAAAAATAAAGTATATTTTCCATAGAAACCTTTGTTTGTTTTATGGAGAGGCGAGGGGAAAGAGGGGTTTGTTTAAATTCCATTCAAGGCCTTAAAAATACTCCTCTAGAGTCAGCCTTTATGGCAGTGTAAAAACGCATGAGAAAGAAATATGACAAAAGTATAATCTATCGCTTTTGGTCCTGCTGATCCCTATGATTATGCAGAGCTAAAGTTTATTGCTTTTTGAGCATGCGATTGTTTGCACAGCTAAGCTGTAAAACTGCCTCTAATAGGTTTGTTCTTGAGGGTAAAAAAACGTCAACGTCGTGTGACGTCACACTAAATGTGCGAATTAAAAAAGGGTTGGGTTTTGGGTTTTAACCACCCTCCTGATCTCAGGTAAATGACTTTTATGGAATAATTAATTTGAGACCACAATTTTTATACATTTAAACTCTTTACAATATTGACTATATTGATTTCAGAAATTCCTCTGCTAAACTAAAATACGTTAGGAAACTGGTTAAAATTTACAGTGGCGTAGCTAGTAGAGGGGGGCCTTCAAGCTTAGGAGGACCCATTGAAGGAAAAAAGGGCCCTCGGGCTAAGTACTACAAAACTGAAAAGAAATGCGATTGAAAGTGAAGGTAAGGCCCTTTTTTTGCTTTTTAAATTTTAGGCGCCCTAATTACCTTTTTGCCATAGGGCCCCTGCTGCCCTAGCTACGCCAACTGAAAATTTATAAACTTTAACTAATTCTACCATTTAAAGAGAAATCATAAAAATACTAGTCTTAAAGATCAGTTTTTAAAGAGATTACATATATAAAACCATCGAAGGTGCAAAATGTGGTTTTAAAATACCTTAAATTACAAAAATACCTGATTTGGATGGCCATAATTTCGAAACTAATAAAGTTAGATGTACTTAATGTGCAGTGGCAGCTCGTACATTGGAGAACAGGGGACGCTAAAGTCATAAAGACCATATAAACACAAAAATTCCGGTAATTTTTCTGAGGTACCTCACCTATTTAAAGCAAAATACGTAATATTTGTATAAATGCAAACAGAAATTGTGTATTGCCGCATGCCGTAAAATTTATGGGAGGCTAAGCTTCCCTTGCCTCCTCTGACGACCCGCTAGTGTTAATGTGGTATATTCTGTGGTATTTTCTTAAAGTTCTTTTAAAGATCTTTTAATTGGTGATATAATATACAGGGTGCTTGATGTATATAAAAGAATACCACAATTAGTACTGTTTGCCCACCATGAACTCGGCTTGAAGGGGCAGGAAAGAAATTGACATCCTCAAATATCATTCGACGATGCTTTAGAGCTCGTCTCGACGGCCACCAATCTGTGAAAGGGTTTTGTTCACAGAAATGCATTGTCGCCAAACTATTGAAAGTGAAAAGATATATTGGGGCGATAAATAGTTTATTTAACCATAGTAAATATTGTATTTGGTTCTTTAAAGAAACTGATGTATTATGCGATAAAATAAAGTCACTTTTACAAAATTTAAACAGGTACCTTAATTAAATTTTAAATATTGAAAAAAAATGTGTAAAAATAAATTAGAATTATTATGTTAAAAACTGGCAACATCCTAAAACAAACATATTTTTTGTCACCATTCTTTTAATCGAGCTAGAATTGCTGGGCGAAGAGTACAACTAACTTTATTAATTTCAGAAATAGGGTCATCCTAGATAGACATTTAGGTAATTTTCAAAGTACACAGCTATTTTGTAGTGGGTAAAGGTACTGATTTCATATTCTAGGATTATAAGGAAGCTTAAACAGGAGCTTTAAAATAATGTGCAACCAGACGTTCCTTTCCATTTAATTTTGTTCCCAGGATGGTGCCCAGCAGCCATCTTAAAATTTTCACTTTAAAATATAGTAGATATTATGCAACAATTTAATATCCCAAATCTTTAATTTTTTAAATTAATTGTTTCAAAAAATAAAAGAAGCGGAACATTAAATAAATGCACTGTATAAATTATAAATATGATATAAAGATTTTTATATTAAATAATTAAAAAATAAACATACAAAAAATTATTAATTTTAACGTACATATTCAACCAATCAGTCAACACACGAAATGATGCACTTTGATGAAAATAAGTACCTAGAAAATAACATTTTACATTGTAAATAAATTTTCAAATTTCTGGTAGTATTAAAAATAGCACATAGGTTATTTATACTCCCTAAATATTATACATTTAAATAAGAGATATAAATTCCTTCTTAAAACATAATAATTAGCGTACATGTTAAAAGTGCTTTTAACACATAACGTGCTGCAAGTAATACAGACATTCCAAGAACAGTTTCACTTAACATTTGGTATCTATTCTGGTCTCTCTTCTAAATATATTGTCATTGTTTTGACGATCAAAGTGATAAATCTTTGTTCTCGATTCTAAATGTTAATGTCTGTAATAAATTTAAAAGGTCTCTCCTGTAAAATTGTGGCAGACAGACGTGCGCGTAATTCGTTTGGATTTTCCCTAAGCTGTTTTAAAATTCTTTTCTTAATAAAAGACGGAAAAACAGGAAAAAAATTGAATTAAATAAGTGGCTCTACTTTATTTTTAAGATAATTTAGTGGAATTTTAAATAAGATACCCAAAACATTTAAAAACAGTTTTTTTGTTAATGACAGATGTATCTTTGTCTTAATTTTCTTTATTTACTCCTTTCAAGAGGTAAGTATCTCCATTTGTCTCCCAAAAATATTGAGTCAGCTTGTTTAAAGTACAATAATATGATAAAAACATTTAAAACAAAACTCGAATTGCCATTGTCTTTATTGTAATTATACCACTTAACAGGTTAGACAATAAAACATTACCGCACTTAGAAATGTTATGAGAGGAGCAATCATTAATAATAATTTATATATATATATATATATATATATATATATATATATATATATATATATATATATATATATATAAATTTTTTCTTGTTTTTCTTGGACTTTAGGATTATATATTTTATGTTTTTACTTTTCTTGGGGTTTAAGTCCTTTTAAAAAAAATACTTTTCTTTTCTTATTTTTGTTGCATTTATTGACGTTTCGGTACTATTTGACCTTCATCAGAAATAGAAATACAGTTTTTCACTAAGCGCTAAAAAATATGACAGTAATAAATATCTAAATCTAGAAGCTAACAACTAATGTTTTACCTTAAACAAATTTTTCGGGAACTGCTCTTTTTATGTGTTTGTAAAATTTCACTTACATAAGCACTTTTTTTTCTTTTGGTTTTGTACATGTTTGCACTGTTACACTAAGGATAGATATGAACTGAGAGCTAGAGCCAGGGTACATATTTCAGTTTGGGGGTTTTTGGGTTGAATTAATAATTTAGGTAACAGAGGTAGGAAGGGTTTATGGCAAGGATGACGGGTTTTCCAACTAATTATTTGTTATTGTTTGAGGGACCAGTCCTATTTTTATTTGGTATTTAGAGTATTTATTATTATGTTGGTTTGCGTTTTTTACTGGGTGTTTATTTTATAATGTTGTGGTATATTTTGCTAAGTTGTTTTGTATCTGTTTTTGCGTTTATGGCGTTTTTGTTTTTTGGATTTCGATCATTTCTAGAAATTCGCGTTTTTAGTATGACTTTCTGTTTTCAGAATTTTTACTTTGTCGAAATCAAATGTGTGTTGTTTATCTATGCTGTGGTTTGTTAAGGCTGTTTTGTTTTTTTTGTCGAATTTGTGACCGTTCATCCTATTTTTTAGATGTTGGCTGGTTTGACCGATGTATACTCCATTGCAGTTTTTACAGGGAATTTCGTATATTGTGTGTGTTTTTTATCCTTCGGAATTTTGGATTTTAATTTACTAAAGCTATTTCGTAGCAGATTGTGACTTCTATGACTGACAGTTATATTGTGGTTTTTAAAAACATTTTGTATTTTTTCCGACAGGGTTGGAATGTATGGTAGTGACATATATTTTTTATTTTTATCTTTTTTGTAGAATCCTGATTATTATAAAATTTATGTATTCTCTTTTAAAAATGTTTTCTATAAGATTTTGCGGGTAGTTGTTAAGTTTTAGAGCTTTTTTGCTTTGGTAATAGCTTCGTGTCGGTATTCGGGGTCGGATAACATTATACTGCGGTCTGCAAGTCCAATAATGACGGATTTTTTTGGGATAAGTGATGTTGGGAATTAAAATGAATATATCTGGATGACCACGTTTCTTTTGTGAACCATATGGTTTTTAATGTGTTTTCTTTGTGATATATCGTTAAATCTAAGAAATTGATTTTATTATCTTTTTCCATTTCTATTAAAAATTGAAGTTTGTGGTGGTATTTATTAAATTCATTTAAAATTGAGTTGCACTGATTTTTGGGGACTGCTGTTATGCAGTCATCGACATATCTAAAGAAAAATGGTAGTTTGAATTTTAGCGTTCTAATAACTGTTTCCTCGAGATCTTCCAGCACAAGTTGCGCTATTACGCTGGAGATTGAAGCTCCCATTGCACATCCCTCAATTTGTTTATAAAATTTTTGGTTATATAGAAAGTATGTAGAGTTTAAGGTTAATTCAACAGCTTTTAAAAATTCTTTCAACGGTATATCAGTAAATAGTTTTATTTCATCCCATTTTTTTGTTATTATTTTGTTTACTAGACTGATTGGTACGTTTGTGTAAAGAGAAACTACGTCT
>JACEGR010012445.1:0-11552 GCA_014170235.1 Listronotus bonariensis | reverse complement strand
GATGCCATAGTGAAGGTGAGCATTTTTTGTATGCAAACGTCTAAGTTTGGTCAGCATCCAACTCAGTAACCAAGGTAACCTGACATTTTTTATTTTTAAAGGATACTAAAAAAAAATATTTTTAAAATCAAGAGAAATAGATGCTTTTCGGGAAGCAGTATTTATCAAAAATAACTATAATTCCTAAATCCTCAAATTGCTGACAGATTTGATTTTACTAAATCATTAACCATAGTTTGTCTACAAGAAAAATGTATTGGCATAATTGTAGCTAAATCAGATTTCTTTTGCAACGAGGTTAAATACAGTATTTTGGAAAAAGTTCCGTAAGGGGAGCATGTCGCCAGGCTCTTTTTGATCTTTCATGTACATTTGATAGTTTAGACCATAATTTTTTATTAAATAAACTTTACGCTTGTGGATTCAGGGGTAGGTTTTTGGAAATGTTGAAATCTTATTTGGAATATAGAAAATGATGTTCAGTGATGAAATGTTAATGAGGTACCAGAATATATATCCCACGGAATAGTTATTAAGTTTGCTGATGATACCTCAATTGTAGTCTCAGCGCGGACGCCTGAGGATCTTAAATTTAAGATTCAGTCGACAGTTCGGGAATTTAAAGAATGGTGCGATTAAAATATTCTTATTTTAAATATCGAAAAAACAAACTATATTAACTTTCGAAGTTCTCAGAGAAAAACAAAATTATCATAGAAAATATACGGGGTCTGAGAGTCTGAAGTTCCTTGGCCTAACTGACGCAAAAAAGCTAACTTTGTACAACTTATGATGGTACTACTCTATGGTTTACTGTCATCTTAACTACAATATTGTGTTGTGGGGCAACTGCGTGAATAGTGAAACAGTATTTATAAACCAGAAAATAGCCATTAGGCTAATCTTTCGACTTAACTATAGGACTAGTTGTAGACCTACATTTATTAATAAAAAAATATTTTCCTTGCCCTGTTTGTATATATTTAAAGTCCTATTGTATGTCAGGGAAAATTCAGAAAAGTTTCAAAAAACCCTTGTTTTCATAGTTACTCCACCCGAAATACTTCCTCTTTTAGTTTGGAAAGTCATAGATTAAGCATTTATGAAAAATCCCCTAAATATGCTGGAAAAAAATTCTTTAATAAATTACCATATATATAAAAAAATATTCAACAAAAATGTTACTACTCGGTTGATGAATACATGTCAGATTTGTTGTCAGATATACTATAGGTCATTTGAAAAAAAAATTGTTTAGTTTGTGAAATGTTTTGTAAAATGTATATGTTTTCATAAATGAATCGTTTATTTCAGAAAGCCCATATCGACCAAAATTTTAGAAATTGACTTTTGGGTAAAATAGAATTGTATAGGGGTAAACACATCGTTTAGTGCAGAAATCCCCTATCTATGCACATTAAAAGGTCTGTCGGGCGGCTTCAAAACTGTTTTTATCACAAAAAAATTGTTTTTGTTGAAACTGTGTAGTTTTTATTAGTTTACTCAAAATGTAATATTCTGGAGATAGGGGTTTCTGAAATAAACGATTCAAATATTGTATTTTTAAAATATTTTTTAATTTTTTATATAATTTAAACATGTGACGTGTACATCCATTTTGTATGGCTGACGTACGAAATAAAATATTATTAACCTTTAAAAGATCCAACACGACGTATCCCATGGCTCCGACCCCATAGGACGTCGTGCGGAAGGCCATTCATATCGAAGACCACTCCTCGCGTCCGCTCGGTCAGTGATCTTCGGCCAAATTCATTTGCCTCAGTAAACGAAGGGATCCAAGGACAACAGATTTCTGCATCTTCATCACCAGTTGTTCGGATGTATTTTTACATGCTGGAATGTACCTCATTTCCCTTAATATGTTATTCTTCATGCCTCCCAAAACGCCAATTATCAGGACAACCAATCGCACGGTATACTCCGGATAGAGCCTCCGAAGTTCGCCAAGAAGATCTTGATATTTGGCTCGTTTCTCCCGTTCTTTTATATCGATGTTAGTTTCCGCTGGGGCGGAGAACTCTATTACATGCATTATGTGGTTTGTCTTATCAAGGAGAACGATGTCGGGTTTATTCGCTTGAATTTGATGCGTTGTTGGGAACGCGTAGTTCCAGTATATGCGACAGTTGTCATTTGCCTTTGCCTCAATGTCTCCGGGAGCAAACGGCAGTATTGCTGTTTCATCGATGCCGTAGTAATGCCTCAGGTGATAGTAAAGTACCCGAAGAGCGTCATTATGCCGATGGATGTAGCTATTGACAGCATGTACTGGACAAGCTGACAATAAATGCATAAGGGTTTCGGGTTGCTGTCGACAGGCTCGACATGCGGTGTCAAGAACGTTGGAAAATTGGCTTCGGTACACCAATGTGTTTATCACCCCATCTTGGCATGCTAGTAAGAATCCTTCGGTCTCAGACTTAAGATCGGCGGATTTCAAAAACCCAAACGTAAGCTTTCGAAATAGATCGAGTCTATTGATGTTTCTGTAAAAGACTCCGTGCTGCGGCTTATTGATGTGATCTTCTAGGAGCATCCGTTGTTCGGCTCTCATAAGCAGCTGTTATAGCACTAGACTCCTGTCTTATAAGTGACTGGTCGTCATTAGAATCTATTTCAAATCTGAGATCGAATTTCTCCGCGGCTCGCTCGGCTGCCTTAAACAAAAATGCTCCAACATTGGCCATCTCATGTTCTTTTACTAACTGCAGCAGTGGATCCGTGCTTTTGGCGACCTGACAAGCAAGACTCAAAACCAAACGATCATGCATACACTCCAAGCTTAAAAGGCCGCGACCTCCCTGATGGTGTGAGAGGTAAATGCGGGAGACTGATGACCGGGGATGGATGCTGCGGTGAAGATGCATCATTTTTCGTGTGCTAACGTCCAGTTCGCGCAACTCTTCTCGCGTCCACTTAACTACTCCAAACGAATAAAGCAATACAGGAACTGCTAGCATGTTAGTTGCAGCAACCTTATTCACTCCTGATAGTTCGGATTTCCATATTTTCCTTAAGCGTTGCCTGTAATTGCTTCTCAGCTCGGTCTTTACAGCTTTAACATCCTGAGTACGATTTTGGTCGATACCTAAATATCGATACGTTTCGTTATTTCTAAGCGGACGGAGAATCGCGCTGTCAGCAAGTTGATCAGCCTCTAAATCGTTACCATATCGGCCCTTCACCAGCCTAAGTTTTGCACATTTGTCAAGTCCGAACTCCATGCCAACATCTTTGGTATATTCGTGAACCACTTTAAGAGACTGTTGTAGATCTCGCTCACTAGTTGCATAGAGTTTCAGGTCATCCATATAAAACAGATGGGTTACCTTACGCTCCCTTCTTCCAGGTGGTCCACAGCAATACCCCCGGGTCTTCCGAAGAGACACGGATACGGGAAGCAGCGATATACAGAATAATAGAGGACTTAGCGAGTCGCCCTGAAATACGGCCCGGTTAAATGTTATGGGATCAGTAATGATTTTTTGTGCTCCAGATGTTATGGAGAATTTAGATTTCCAGAGCGGCATCAGCTGCTCGATGCAACGAATCAGGTTACGAGGAACCTTGAGATCTTTAAGCAGATGCAATATTAATTCATGCGATGTTGTATTAAAAGCTTTTTTGTAATCAATTAATGCCATACTGAGGTTGCGTTTGTATTGGATTGAGTCTTGTGTGATGCATCTATCGATTAAGAGATTTTCCTTGCAACCATTGATTCCTTTTTTCCTCCTCGCTGCTCTCCTATATCAGAGAGAATAGGACCTATTGTACTTAGTATTCTAGAATACAAAATTCTAGTAAAAGCCTTGTAGCTGGTATTAAGGCAAGTGATTGGTCTGTAGTACTTTGGGCCCTATATTTTTTCTACTATTATACTGTCACCTACATCCCCCCGCCCATGGGGTCCCCAGGGCTTAGACGTGAAGCCCTGAGCCCTAAACGCGGGGCCCGGAGCCCTAGGCGTGGAGCCGAAGGCTTATCCGTATAAATTTAGGTTATGTCATTTCAATCAACGCCTTATTTCTAGGTTATATTGACATCATTTTCGCGCATGCGTAATGCCTTATCTCATACACGTAAGCATACACCACGTGATTTGCGAGATATGACAGGTGACAGCTGACAGGTACTGTTTTTAACGCATGCGTAAGACCCTGACAGGTTTGACGTTTGACAAGTTTGACTTTGAAACCATTGGCAAAACGTCGTCGACTATCCTTTTAACAAGTTTCATTCTTCTAAGTCTACTAATAAGGCAGCAATGATTAATTTTTTTATCGGGTTACCGTTCTAATCGCTGGTTGATATCTCTCAACTATTTTTAAACAGCTGTAACGCCTTTATGGCTAATGATGGCGTCATGCGGTTTTCGCTATTCGATAGGTATGACGTAATACTATATTTAAACCACGAGCTGATGACTCATCATCGGGGTTAAATTACGATTTTAGTCGATAGCGCCCGAACGGTACGACCTGGGATTTTTGCGTTTGCGCAGATCAATTTATGACCATAGCGCAAGTATTCTACGCATGGCGGCCATTTTCTAAGTCACGTGATTTTTGACATATGACAGGTGACAACGTTTGGCATTTGACAGATGACATTTATGGTTGGACAGATAGTAGGGACCACGCCCTAAATATGGAGTTGCGCAAGATTCCTAAATATACAATGACGTCAGAGATCTTGAGATAATAAGCTCCTCTGGAGGACGGGTTATGTTAACAATTATATTTAACAGTGAGGTTATGTTGACAATTAGACGCATAAACGTAAATGTATAGGCTAACTGCTGATTAAATATACCACCACCACCCACTTCACATTGTTTAACAGTTCTATTTTAATAGCTCTTGTGGCGACATGGTTATGGCGATGAACAACTGATCCAAAGGTTTCATTAGACATCAAACAAGCTTTCGACGCGGTTTGGCACAATGGCCTGATCTATAAACTTTACACCTACCATGACTTCCCCTCCATTTCATCACCCTAATCCATTCCTTTATATCCCAAAGGACTTTTCAAGTCCGGGTCAACAATTCCCTTTCTACTCCCAGGGCAACGCACGCCGGAGTCCCACAGGGCAGCGTGCTGAGCCCCATCCTGTTCAACCTTTACATTTCCGACATCCCGAAATTCCTCCACAAACCTGGCGCTGTATGCTGATGATGTGCTGATTTATGCCAGTTCGTTCTCAGCAGCAGTAGCCAGGGCTCATATACAATACCACCTAAATCTCCTAATCCCGTATTATACGAATTGGAAGATTAAAATAAACGAAACAAAAACAGAATGCATAATTTTAACCAAAAATTTACAAATAATAAAATCAATGTTCCCATTCGTATAAACAATATCCCCATCACTCCTGTGCCGAAAATAAAGTATCTTGGTGTAATAAATCGATCAAAGACTTAAATTCATGTCACATGTGAATCACGTGCTCAAACGAGCGTTTCTTGCGCAGCAATCATTATATTCACTAATATCACCGAAATCAAACTTATCGCAAGAAAACGGTAATATAAATGGTAATATATAACAGCATAATTAGACCGGCAATTACGTATGCTGCACCTGTATGGTCGGGTGTCTCCGACACCCAACTATACAGGTTGCAGAGGGTACAAAATAAAATTCTAAGATCTGCCACAAGATCAGACAGATATATACGCATAGATGATATGCATGAATTAGCAAACACCCAAACAATTATGCAATATGTTACAGAAATAACAGATAAATTCTATAGATTCAAAATACATGAATCAGATCTGACAAGAAACATAGCTAATACAAGGCAAAATCACAACAAAATACATAAGCCTCTTTATCACAGAGCCCCATTATATAATGAACACATTCCACCATAATTTATTCAACTATATTACATAATTTCTAACATAAATAGTTCTCTCTCTCTGCAGCAATCTTTAACAAAAATCTTAGTATAACCAACAAATCTTAACAAGCCCACTGAACACTGAAACCTTTAGTGTATGCTATGCATCCCACTGTACAACCAGGAACTTCTTAGTTCATTAACACAACAAAAACAGAAGTTAAATCAGGTTTTTTAGCTAATATATTTTTGCTGAAATGGAAATTTACATGTTAATACATAAATTTGGCCAATATCTTACTCATTTTAGAAACAAACACAACGATATAAATAAAAAAATAACCCATCATGTAGATCGGAATAGGTTGTCATTATTGCCGGTAAGTCAAAATGGTTTCCACTGAGCTAACACCAGCTCCCAGGTGAAGGGTTCTTCCCGAGAACCTGGCAAAATATTTCTGAGAAGAGGACCGCCTACTTTGAAGAAATAAACTTGTATATATATGTAAACTATATTGACTTGTAAAATAATGTATAATAATAAATAGATTTTAAAATTGAATTGATTGATCCAAAGGTCCACGGTTCGAGTCCTGGCATCTGCGTTTGGACTTTTTTAAATTTATTATGGTACGTAATTATTTCCCCAGCCCGAAGTCCGATGGTGAATGCGCAAGGCATCAGCAGTTGGATGGTTAATATGATGTAGCACAAGATTCCTAAAGTTCTGGTTAGTGACGTCAGAGAGAAGTTGACAAGTGACAGGTGACAGATATGACAAGTGACAGGTGACAGATGACATTTGACAGATATTGACCACGCCCTAAAAATGCGTCACAAGATTCCTAAATATGACGTCAGAGATTTTACGCATGCGCGGTACCCTAAAATAGACATCGCCTAAGATTCCTAATGTGTGACGTAAACTGCAATTTTCCCACGCGCCACGCCCCCGCACCACAATTTTCCCACGGTCCCAAAAAAGTTCCCACGCATAGGTGACCCATTACACTACTTCGATGCTATGAAGTTGTATTGGAAGGCGCTGTCAATTCAGTATAAACACGTTTGCACTTGCTCGCGAGTCTCTTTTCAGTTTAGAGTGGCTTTCCAGTGACGCAAATAAAGCGCTCCCGAGTAGCTCAGGAGCATTTCGTTCTACTTTATGGCGTTCCAGTGACGGAAAGTGTTATGCACCTGAACTACTTCGTTTTTCTTTCCCCTTGCCCCTCATGAACCAACCCCTCTTTTGGTTTTTGTGCTTCAAACGTGTTTTTTTTATGGTTAAGGATGCATTTTTGAAATCATTTGTTTAAAATGGAATTAGATATTAAAAAGAGATTATTATTATAAAGCCAAGAAAGGTTAAAAACAACGAAATTTTAAAATTTCTTAAAGTTATCTCTCTTTCCTTGTCTAAGGATGCGATCCAGTGACTAACTTTTTATAGCAGATCAAGAGCTTCAAGCTCTGGAGCGTCACGCTCAAAAATTTTCGTCACTGGAAGGCTACAGGTAGGCTCGAAGATTTGACTGACCGTGTGTATGTCCATAATGTCCATAAAGATCGATGGCTCTGATAACTGCGCCACTGGAGCAAGTCATTTTCTTTATAATCATCATCGCCTTCTAGATGTTAGAATTGTACTAATAGCTTATTCTCGCTGCTATGATCAGCAACTTACCTGTACTTGCTGTACCGCTGAGTGACTCCATCTATCGGGCAGTAGATTTATTAGTTTTAGAATTTCTGTTTTGCCTTGCTTTTTAGGCCTTAGCAACATAAACTTATAGACAATCAGCTAAACTTCATACAAATTTTAAAAAATGACATTGTAACAATTAATAGAATTTAGGTTAAAATTTCTTATCAATATGGTGAAAACAGTTTCCGGAAGGGTTTTTATACAGTATGTCCACGGATGGACTTTACAGTACCCAAAATTTAAATGTTCAAGAAATTCGTGTATGAAAACAGCTTTTGCTTCTCAAAAACAAGATTTATGTTGAGTAATGTGTTTTGTACAGGAGCTATAAAACTAGACAAATGTGGAAATGGACCAAGACAAAAAAACCTTTTGGTTTTGATAAGTAAGCAAAATGTTTAAAAAAACGGTTTTAAGAATTAAAGAATAGAATGAAGATCCCATGTCTAAAATTTCACATAAAATAAACCAAATTTTGTTTTTAATGTCATATTTTTATTTTAAATCATGTTTTACACCTTTTACGAAATTTATCTAGTTTTAATACTACACAGTAATTAACGTCAAACCTTGTCAAATTATATTTAAATACAAAATGTAAAACTAGGTAAATTAGGTAAAAAAGTGTAAAACATATTTAAAGCAATATTGGCGCATTCAGGAGTACTCAGCCGTTTTACCGCTTAGGTTCACAAGTGTCAAATTTTAACAATTTTGACACGCCGCTTACTCAGCGATAAAGCGGCTGAGTACTCCCGAATATATCCTATGATACAATTTTTTTTAATTTAATGTGAAATTTCAGATATCGGATCCTCAATTAATTCTAAAATCCTTCTTTATTTAAACTTTTGCAAAATTAGTAAAAATAAAGGTAGTTTTGTCCATTTTCACATTTTTGTAATTTTAGACTCCTGTACAAAACAAAACAAATTTCTTAACGTGAATTTGGTTTATTAAGAAGAAAAGCAGTTGCCATACACGACTTTTTTTTTTTTTTCGTCCTTCAGGGGTCATCCACCCAGGCCTGATGACCGCCCCCTAGGTGGTGCACTGCAGCCTGAAGGCTTATTGTACCTTGACCCCTACTCCTTCCCATTCACACACCATTTATTCCATAACTTGGATGGTTGTTGCTCGGTCCGTTTGTTCACCCCCGAGCAGAACACCGCGTGTCGTTGCCCAAAACCCACAATGCCGGTCACCCATCCAAGGTATGGGCGCGCACTTCACTGCTTAACTCCGGAGATCGACGCTTGCCGATACAAACCGGAGCAGCCACAAGCGACTTTCTTGAACATTTAAATTTTTGGTCCATTTGTCCTATTGTAAAGTTCATCCGTGGACATACTGTATTACTTCATACTAATGCTTCTTTCCATAGGTTCAGAAAGTCGGGATTATACAGGGTGACGATTTTTTTCATTTACTGTATGCATTCTTTCATCTTTTTGTAAATAACAAACTTATAAAGTCAACATTTTTGACTGGCATATCTTTATTTAAATATTTTCGCAGAACGTTAAGCGACTCTTTGCAAATAAAATGTCGGGCACGACTGTATACTTTCCTTAGCCATTTCATAAATCTTCATTTTGCCGAGATCATGTTAAATTTTTATGGGGACAATTTAATGACTTTTCATGAACAGATGCTACACTTAGCTTTTCATGGCCGTGTCTTTCTTACCGGCACAAGGGCAAATAAATGGTTTAACGACTTTTTTATACGTCGAAAAAAGGTAATGACGCCCGCCCCTAAATTGTTGCGCCATTATTGGTAAAACCACGTCGTTTGTATGCATAAACGACTCGTCTTCGTGACGGGCAAAATAATATTTTATCTCTGTTGACAGGTACCACAATGTAACTTTTTATAAAATGACTTTTTTTTCCGTGGGGGAAAAAAAGTAATTTTTTTTTCGGGCATACATACACGTAATTATAGATATTAAATGTAAAATATTTTATTATACAGAACTTATTTCCTTTATATCAAAAGTCAGAATTACACATTTCTTAATTTTATAATATTTAAAATAGCTACTTAAAAATCACTTTTAGTTCCAAATTTTTACTTAGGTCTGCCAATCAGAAAAATTGCATTGATAGAATAATTTCTTTTAAAGGTTTTCAAAGTAAGGCTAGGTCTAATTGTCGTTTAAAAAATACAAACAGCCGACCAGTTTAAAACTTTAAATTTTGTATGAATTAATTTTTTGGCTTTAAGTTATATTTTATTATTATGTAGTTTTTTTTAAACATTAAGTCAAGTCGTTTCTCCCGTCACAGAAATAAATAGTGTATTATACCCGGAAAAAAAGTTAAGTTTTAGCTCTTGGTTTTTGTTTCCGTTCGCTTCGCGTCATTGAGTCAACACAACCTTAAGCTAGAATGTGACTTTATATAAAAATTACTTTTTTCCTGGACATACATACACGTAATTAAGGGTACATATTTAATTTTGGAATATTTTATTATACAGAACTTAAATGTCCTTTATAACGAAAGTCCAATCAGATTTTTTTTTAATTTATAATATTTTAAATAAGTACTAAATAATCGCTTTTAGTTTCAAATATTTAATTTAAATCCATCAAATCACAAAATTGCATTGACAGATATTTAATAATTTCTTTAAAGGTTTCCATACTAACGCAAGGTCTAATTTTGGTTTCAAATACAAATTTTACATGATTAATTTGCTGACTGTAATATATTTTAATAATATGTTTTGTTTTTAACATTAAGCCGTCACAAAAAAAAGTGTATTATACATGGTAATAAATTTATATTTTAGCTCTTGGTTTTTTGTCTTCCTTCGCTTTGTTTCGGGAGACAGCACAACCTCAAGCTAGAATCTAGAGCTTTTTTTTCCTTGCCAAATAAATTACAATTTTTTTTACGGTCAAAGGAGAATATGGACTAAGGTAACAAAATTTAGGGGCGGCAAAAATCAATAGCCCACGGGCGGCAAGTATGTAAATCCGCCACTGATTGCGCTCCATCATTTTAAAAATAATTTACATTGCCGCTATATTTTTTAAATAATTTTTGACAGCTTCTTTATTTTTAGCAAGATTTCTAAAAGTCTAACGCAAGGATTATAAAAAAAATGTTTTTTATTTACTCGAAAAATCTAACCATTTAGACCTATATCATTTTTTGAAAATAAGGGTAAATTTATTTTTCCCATCTGATTACCACTAGCTACCAGATAGGTACGTATTAAAGTATATAAAAGCTGAATATATGCTTTTTATTGATTAGGCAGTTCATTAATTCAATGGTCTTTTTGTTGGGCACACGCCAAAAGTCTATCTAGAAAGAATGGAACTGCTTCGGTCCTGGTCCCAGGGTATGACGAGCTGACCTTGTTCAGCCCTATTGACCCCTATGAACTGGACCGGTTGCCTGAAACAAAATAAAGAAACACCCCCAAAAAGTCAATAAATATAATTTAAAAACGATTTTTTGGTGACAAAAATTAACTAATATTTAAATTAAAATTGTATAAAAACTTTTTAAGCTTTTGGTTACTAATACTCTGAAAATAGTTTAACCTTTGTGTCATTTTAATTTTTACATCCTGAATACAAATCTGTGGTCACTTTTGCTCCGGCACCCATCAATCTCCAGTAAAATTGCAAGAAGCCGTTAAAATTGCGGTTTTGGAAGTTAGAAAAATTGTGGTGAAATTCTGGCCCCAAATTTGCGTTTGGGAAGCAAAAATATATTAAACAACACATATCGTACTCAAATAACAAAAAAAATCTAAAAGAGGTTTTGGCAAAACTGTCAAAATTTCCGTTTTGCCAAGACTCAAAATATGGGTAATTACCCTCGTACCGACTTTAAACTTATAGGCACATGTAATTTCTATGGTAAGAAATATGAAACACCATAAACATTTCAAAATAAACATTTTAAATTTTCAACAGGATGCATTTGAATTTAAAATGTTACGATA
>JACEGR010012444.1:0-11554 GCA_014170235.1 Listronotus bonariensis | reverse complement strand
GGACTTGTGCCCCTTTTGGGGGTAACAAATTTTGCTTACACAACGATCACCCCAGGATCACCAGAAACTCAAGAGACTTATTCCAACAGTGTGATACGAACGAAAGAAGATCTGCTGTAGATCTTTTGTGGCGAAATCCATACTGCCTATCATGCAAAATTTTGTGTTTTTCTAAGTACTTAAGAATGTATATCGTATTTTTTTAGATATTACGAAAAACCTACTCAAGTTTTAAATTTACTGACAATCTATATGTTATTTACAAATAGTTTCCCAAATGTGTCGACAAAATAATTCGTTTTCAAGTTCGTCCAATGTGTGGCGGCAGCATAAGATAAACCTTTTAAGGGCACAAACCTTTACGAGTTTTTGTTTGTCACCGGGAATAATATTTTCGATATATTACAAAAAAAAGTAGATTTTTTGACCCAGTGTAATATTTATGGTTCTTTAAAATACAAAATTTGATTTATTTTTAATATCGGGTTAAATTGCTCCAAAGTTCCGAATTATTTGTGCCTTTCTATGTAGACAACTTTAAAAAAAATAGAGACCGTTCTAAAATTAAATCTATTTCTTTTAAAACGAGAGATGGCTTTTGTAAATTGCCGGTGAGAATGTTTTATTGTCGAAACAAGAACGAATTAAATTTGTGAGGGTAAGTGGTTTTCTCCGAAAGTTTTTGACCAAATTTAAAAGCGGTCGCCCGAGGAAACAGCAGCCGACGTAGAAAGGTTAGCAATAAACAACTCAAAAGTTTTCCGTTAAAGTTTGCACTTTAACGTAATTTGTTACACTAAGTGGTAAAGTGGGGTGGAAAAAAACTTTTTTTTTTACTGGAAATAAATAAAAATTTACCTTTTTCTACGATGTTGTTTCTTTGGTCGGAATCTTAAAGTACTTGATTTTTAACCGACTTTGAAAGAGGAAATAGGTGTCTCCCGTTCGTATATTTAATATTTAGTTTATTGGTGCAATCAGAACCATCCTTGATAGGTTTTAAAGATACCGGGTAATTATCAAAATTCGTCGATTTTTATTAAACAGGGTGATTCAAAATCGATCACGAAACTTAATGGGGTGATTCTAATTGACAAAATAAGAGTAGAGCTTCATATAAATTTTTTCAAAATGTCATTCGTTTTCGAGTTAAAAGGCGTCAAAGTTCAATTTTGATTTTGGTTTTTCGCCATATTGCATTTATTTTTAACCAATCTAGTTAATATTTGGCACACAAATCAAGCTTTGAAAATTCTAAAATTTTAAGACAAAAGTAATTTTGTTTAAATACCGCCAGAGGGCACTTTACCTAAAACTTAAAATATATTTACATCATAACTTTTTTATTTTGACAGATATTGCAAAGTTGGAGGCGCTATTTTATAGACAATCAAAAACTTAAAAAATAAGGTACTGCTTATTAAAGTCGATAAACCCCACCGTGTAGGCACCAATAGACATTAAAAACTCAACCGACAAACGGGGCGATTCTACAACAGAAAATAAGAAAAAAACTTTATATAAACATATGTCCTAAACGTCTTCGTTTTTAAACTACAGTGTGTTAAATATATTTTTTTAAATTTTCAAAACCCTGTAGTTCACAAACTAAGACGTTTAGGACATATGTTTATATAAGGTTTTTTTTCTTATTTTCTGTTGTGGAATCGTTTGGTTAAGTTTGTCGATTGAGTTACTGGACACCCTCTATGTATGTAGGTAATTTAATTAAAATTGAAAACTTTGATGTCTATTGGTGCCCAAACGGTGAGGTTAATCGACTTTAATAAGCAGTCACTTATTTTTAGGTTTTTGATTGTCTATAAAATGGCGCCCCAGCTTTGCGTCAAAAGTAAAGAGTTATAATGTAAATAAATTTTAAGTTTTAGGTAAAGTGCCCTCTGGCGGTATTTAAAATAGTACTTTTGTCTTAAAATTTCAGAATCTGCAAAACTCGATTTGTGTGCCTAATATCAACTGAATTGGTTAAAAAATAAATGCAATATGGCGAAAAAGCCAAAATAAAAATTAAATTTTGACGGCTTGTAACTCGAAAACCAATGACATTAAAAAAAAAAAAATTATATGAACCTTTACTCTAATTTTGTCAAGTAGAATTACCCCTTTAAGTTTCGTGATCGATTTTTGAATCACCCTCTATTTTATAACTATATATATGCATATAGAAACAAACTTTAAATACAGAAGTTTTATACGTTTATAAGTGGAATCCTGTAAAGTATTTTGAATAAATATGTATGTTTTAATTTTTTGGATATTATTAAAACATGCATTTTTTTATCTTAGTTTATTATTATTTTTTTATGCGATTGCAAAAATACCTATTAGTTATTATTTTTCTTTGAGCTAAAATTACAAATAATAAGGGTGCTTGACGAAATATATATTTTTTAAAGATACATTATGTATATTATAAAAAGCCAATTTAACAAGAATACTAAAACATGTATTACCCAAAATAATATCAACGAGTAAAAATAAACATATATTTTATAGCATAGGAGGTTGCAACGTTTTTGAAGAATAATTTTAGGTCTTCTGATTTTTTTATATGTTGTTCTTCTTCCTCTTCCGGGAAGACTCTGGGCTGTCTGGCTGGCGGTAGTCTTTGCGTTTATTAGTTCGCATTCTACCTGTACAGGTAATAACCCAAGGTTTGCAAAACATTTTAAGAAACCTATCTTTTAATTTCTTGTCTTTAAATAGATTTACCAAACATATTTTTTTATTGCCAGACACTAATTATATAGTCGTCCCTCTTCTAACTCCTAAACCGTTCGGAATATTTTAATAAAACTTATGTATGACGAAAGTCTTCATTTTTTCTGGGCTGTATATTAGTGACAGCTCTAAACGTCCAGGTCACAACCGAGGATCTAACCGAAAAAGGAAGGAGAACAACAAATCAGCTAACCTTAAATTCTTGTTTTCCCGGCGTTCCTACCTCCCGGACTATTATAGTAATAAAATTTTATCTCATAAACATATGAAACAATTGGCGCTGGTGCTTAATTACAAAATGTGCTCAAAGGTTTTTCATTCTGTTTGATGCATTTTTCGTCTCAGCTTATAATCGAATTAGTGGCGATACAGATGTAAATATTTACTTTTTTAACACGCTTTTATTAACTTGGGTTGTAACTATCTATCTATCCATCTATCCATCTATCTATGTAACGGAATCTTTGAGCCTAATTTTAACCAACTTCCAGCTATTCGATTTCTTTGAAACTTTTCACACGTATTAAGGACCCATGACAATGCAATAATCTGCAAACAGTATCCCGTTATCCTGGTTTGGATCGCCAGGAAAAAAAATTCCATTATATTATAAAAACAACACCTGTGTTGCCATCTGTTGGCAACATTCCAAACTTTTCTCAGGTTTAGCTTCTCTTGACAAAATGGCGAAGGAATTTTTAGTGAATAAACTGGAGCATTTTAACATACATACATACATAAATGCATATCGAACTAAAAAATGAAAAATAAATAATAGTTTAAAAAAACTAAAAAAACACGCTTTTATATGCAACCGAACTAAAAATTAGAAAATAATTTTCATTAAAAAAAATATTGTCACTTCATAGTAAAAAGCGTGGGGTGCATTTTACAATTTTTTCATAACTTTTCCCTCATAGATATTGGCAAATATAATAATTATAACATTTAATATATTAAGCACCCCACGCTTTTTACTATGAAGAGACAATATTTTTTTTAATGAAAAATTATTTTCTAATTTTTAGTTCGGTTGCATATAAAAGCGTGTTTTTTAGTTTTAAACTATTATTTATTTTTAATTAATGGTACTTTTTAAATAAAATTTTAAAAAACTTAAAAAAAACCCTAAAACATGTTTTATTTATTGTCCTAAAATTGTTCCCTATATTTACCTCTATAGCGCTCCTATTTCGATCACAATAGGTAGGGGAAACGATGGATTAAACATCAATAACCCGACACCCACGGTACTCTGGTATTTAGGCATATGCCTTCGTGGGATGTCAAAAAGATAAAAAAAGAATATGAGATAATTGTTTAGTTGGTATTATAAGTAAATCTATTTTCTGTGGTTGTTATTGTTTTAGGTAATAAATGTTTTAGTATTATTGTTAAGTTGGGTTTTCAATATACGTACCTTTTTGAAAATAGACAATGAATATTGAGTCAATGCCAATTTTAGCAGTTTTGAACAAAGCAAAATATTTGGTGTTATGTATGTGATTATTGCAAGTTTAAAACTTTTGGGTGGATCTGATTGCGCCAATAAACTAAACACTGAAAATAAAAAATGGATACATAATTTAGTTTTTTTTTATGTTTACCAAATAAAAAACCTTTTTGTATTTGAATAATATATGTTAATATCCGACTTTACTTTTAAAACATTTATCATTTATTATTTTCACTCTTCGTAGTAAATTCTTTTTTTTTTAACTTGGTTTATTTAATTTTAAATATTTGTATGTAGCTATGTTACATAAGCTGTTACAAAATAAACTGCATTTAATAGTATTTTTATGCTTTGATATAGTATTTTGTCTTACTGCCCACTGGAATATATTTTAGAATGAATTTATATAATGTAACAGTAAACGTGACATCAACTAAACCAAAGTTAAGTTACCATAAATTCCTTCATTACATTATTTATTATGTTTTAGTTAATTTTAACTTGATTACTTTGCAAACAAATTTAATAAAATTATCAAAAATTAATAATAAAAATTAATTTAGATGACATAAAAATTGTATCATGCAAACTGTAAAATTTATACGGTCGAAGAAAATATATATTATACAACACATGCATAATTTCTTTTTTTTATTTATGAGGTTATCGCATTAACCTGACGGATCGGGCAAACTTCCCATTCGTAAAAAACTATCACTTTATGCAGTTGCTACATAAATCACTTATAAAGTTGTTGGCATACATTTAAAAATAAAAATAAATCTTTGTGAAAAAAAAACATTTTACAAGGCTTTTTAAATGAAAGTTGGAACGTCTAATAATATTAAAGCTTATAAATATATTTATTGTTCTTTTAAATTATTAAATGTGATTTATTTTACAGATAAAAATAAATTGCTGATGTTCTAAATTAAGTAGAGCATTTATAAGAGAATTAAAGTAATCATTTGTTTCTGTCTTGCTTATTAAACACGTTCCAACTTTCAGTTTTATTTAACATATATTTAAACTTGGTTTTACGCCACGGTTTTTAATATTATTTCTTAGCAAATTTAAAGTTTGCAGTTTCTTTTATACGACGCATGTTTTTCGCACACAACATAACAAGCATTTTTGTGACAAGCAGTTAGCTCCAGCCCCGTGTGTATCGATTTATAGGCTTGTGACAGACTGCTCTGAAGAATTGTCCAGTATAGTTCCTCCACTTACGGTTCCCAACAGAGAAACTCGTGGTTCCGCGCGTATGCATCCCTATACGGTCCAACTGCATAGGCCCCGAACTTTCCACTTTGTTCGTTCTTTTATCCCTAGAGTTTTTAGAATGCGGAACCTGCTGCCCGCGGAGGTCTTTCCTTCCCCCCAAATCTTCAAGTATTCAAGTCCCGTGTCAACAATCTCCCTCTTACCTCGCTTAAGACACCCACGGTACGTTAATATTTAAGCTTTTAGTCTTCGTGGTTTGTCCAAAGATAAAAAAAGAAGCCAGAATATATGTCTGTAAAAAGCTTATATGTATCATACACACGGAGCTAGAGCTAACCGCCTGTTTTTTTTGCATGGTCATATGGTCATGGTTAATAATAGAAGCTGCCTTTGTGCTGTTGCAAGATAATTTTGTAAAAAGTTTTTAAACAAAAGAAGGACTCGCTTCTTTAATAGGCATAATAACAACATCCAAAAATGACTGTTATTTTTCTATTTAGTATATGTAATAACATATACAAATTATTAACAACGTGTTTATTTTAACAAGTAACAAAAGGTATTATTTAATTTTCATTAAATAAAATGTTAATATAAAAAGCCCTTTATAAATCCAAAAACATCCATCAGAGGGAATGACGTCACGACTAGATAAAGTGCGCTGAATATCACAAATTCAAGATTCTTGAATTAAAGATATGTTCTGTAGTTTGGCGGATTCATTTAATAGATGGTATTTATTTGGGTACACGCCAAAATAAAATTAAAAGTACTAAAAACCAAAAAAATTTTAAACAAGTAAAAAGATAATTAAAAATCGACGTTTCGGTGGCAAATCTGCCACCGTTGTCAAGACAAATGGAATAAAAATAATAAAAATAAAAACTTACTATTATTTAGGTTTTAAAATTCAATATTTTTCTGTTTTTCTAGGATATTCGGATATTCTGAAAACTTTGACATTAAATGTCAAAACATCTTTGTTTGGTTATAGTGTCATAGTGACATAGATAACTGGTTGCTGGTGTATTGATTGTTTATTTTACAAAAAAGGTGAATAGTTAGTTAATTTTTAGTCTTCCTGAAGATACTTCAGTATCAAACAAAGGCAACCAAGTGTTATTTAAATTAACTGAAATTGATGCTACACAATTATCTTTATTTAATAATATATACGCACTTTCTTTGATTTTGCGTTTTTAGAATAAGTTTCCTTTGCTAAAATGCTCGAAGCATCCCAGTTTATTCTATGATTGTTATCAAATGCGTGTTGGCAGATTTTTGATTTATGAAATTCTGTGTTTTTAATGTATGATCTGTGTTCTTTTTATGCGTTTGGCTAATGGTCTACAAGTTTCACCTATATAAAATTTATTGCATTCGCAAGGTATTTTATAAATGACATTTTTTGTATTTTCATTTAAGTTGTATGGTTTTGTTTTTGTTAATTGAGATCTGATTGTGTTTTGTGTTTTAAAGATTGTGCGAATATTAAATTTATGCCCTATTCGTTGAATTTTATTTGATAGTCCGGGAATGTATGGTAAAAATAAATTTGTAATAGGTCTATTTTGATTTTGTCTTATAACTGGAGTTTCAAATTCAAGGAAACAATTATTTATAAAATCAAGAGGATAATTATTTTGAATTAAAATAGTTTTTTAATAATCTTTTCAATATTTATATTTTGATTAGAACAAATGACTTTAATTCTATCAAAGAGACTTTTTACAACTCCCTTTTTAACCATTATTGGGTGATTTCAGTTAAAATTTAAGTATCTATTTGTATGTGTAGGTTTTCTGTAGATTTTTGTTTCAAAATTGTTTAAATCTTTTTTATTAAAATGTCAAGAAATGGTAGTTGTGAGTTGTTTTCTTTTTCTAACGTAAACTTAATTGTTGGTTCTTGTGTATTAATGTGTGTTAAAAAATTATTTAAAAAGTGTTCGTCATGTTGATATATAGAAAAAATGTCATCTTAATTAATTAATTATCTTTTACTTGTTTAAAATTTTTTTGGTTTTTTAGTACTTTTAATTTTATTTTGGCGTGTACCCAAATAAATACCATCTATTTTCAAGATTCTTATTTGACGTACCTTTAGAGCATACACCTACTAGAAGTAGCGTTACCGGTTTGCATGCTAACAGCTTTTGTAAAAGAGTAACGCACCATAGTGACGTCACGTCTATATAAATAGCGACGCCATGATGAAATGTATGTTTTAGCGGACAATAAAAACTTTAAGTGAAAGTCGTTTTTTTTCTACCAAACCATTATATTTTACAATAATAATACTGTTTTTTTTTAAATAGCCTATATTTCTAAACATCATAAAACAGTTTTTTTTAACTGTCATTATGCGTATTCTTTTATTTTATTTTTTAAAACCTTTTTAATTAAGATTTTTTTATTACTAAAAGAGTATTTGGTAATAAATAGAAGATTACTCTTTAGGTACTATTTTAAGTTATGCTTGAGTTCGTAAGCAATCGATTAACTGCATCTAACCAATTTTTGTGTTACTTATCCGAAAAGCGGATCTCTATAAAGTAACAATGGTAAAGTGCGATCACTGTAAGTTCAACACAGCTACGTCATCAACAACCAAATTTTTACATACAAAAGCACCGATGTGCCATGTATTTTTTACCATAGCATCGCTTAATTGTATCACAGAATAACTAGCTACCGCAAATAGTTTCGGTAGTCGATGAGACGTGTGTTTGGGGCATATAACTGCTTTCAAAGTATGACGTACCGGTGTGTAACTAACAGCGTCTAAACTCCTACCACCGAGATCAACACGATGATCTAAGAAACAATAGGATCTTTAACAAGTTAAAAATAAATAAATTGTTAATGTATGCGTTCATGCGAATTACCTTCCTAGGTCATCCAAAGAAACGGAATAAATTTAAAACACATTTATAGATGGAATGAATATACAAGTGTATCCAATTAAATAAAATGGCGATAATAAAGATGATACTTTCACTTCTTAAAGGTTAAATATAGTTGATAGACTTAACATAGTTAATGCATTTTTAAATTGGTATTTTTGGTGATTGGTGTGAATGGGTACAAGAGATGTTTGATGTGTGAATTATAGATTAGAAAAGGTACTAATGAGAAGTATTGCCGACCTATATGGAGAATTTTAAAGAAAGAAAGTAAACGTTTATAAAAATATATTCAAGAAAACTGTTATACAGGGTTTGAACTTAAATAAATATTTTTTTTGTAAAAAAACTATCTTAATAAACACAAATAATATGTTACATTTTTTGGTCAATACAGGGTGGGCCAAATAAAACATGGACACTTTTTGCTAATAATAACTTTTTATCTGTTGCGCCTATCTTTTTTACTTTTTAGGGGCTAATAGGTAAAAATGATTTTTCTAGGTTTGCCAAATTTGGTCAAATAGATTAAGATAAAACTGGACTTACGGGACTTTTTCAAAATACTGTGACGAAATTTTGAAATATACATAGGGGCCTCTTTACTTTACGTCACTTGGACAAATGTACCATATGGAACTATCTTCTTGGGACCATGAGACCGGTGGACCATCAAAACTAAGTTTGCATTAAAAACCAACTTAACTTATTTGATTAACTTAAATTAGTACGGGCATATCCCTAGGGATAGCCCGTACGGGGCTGAACTTAAACTTTAACTTTATAGTTTACTTCACTAACTGCTTGTTATTTGATAAACAATCAATCCCCGTCTTAAAATTTTGTTCTCTTTAAATATTAAATTTTTCAGTATTTGTTTTGCATTTCTACGCTACTCAGCTTGTTTAATGTTTTTGTTTTATTATTATAAGAGTAACCTAGAAAATTGTTTGATTTATACTTTTTAAACCTTGACACCTCACATACAGCTTATGTGCCACTTCATTGCAAGGAAATACCATATTAAAATTACTCACCAGGTTCTCTGCTCTATATTAAATTTACTTGAATATTCTGCTAGAGGACCAGATGCACAAAAGCGTTACGCAAAGGTTGACATTCAGATTATATATTGAAATATTCAACACATCAACAGCATCTTAAAAACACGGTTTGATAGCAATGAATTTGGTAATTCAATCTTGTTGGGAGATTCAGGATATGGGTTAAATAAATATCTAATTACACCTATCCTAAATCCCACTACTGAAGCCGAACAACTTTTAATGAATCACAAATAAGAAGTAGAAATCCTATTGAAAGGCTATTTGGAGTACTAAAAAGAAGATTTCCCATTCTTTCTTTTGGAATAAGGCTGTTTCTTGACCATGCAAAACCTATTATTATAGCATGTGCTGTACTTCACAACATAGCCCGTAATATGAATGAACCAGAGCCCATTGACGATCCACTTTGGAAATGCAAATCGAGGATGAACACAATGATATGGAGGAAGGTGTCTCGAAATGGACTAGGAGAACCTCAAAATTAGAGGCAGGAATTTCTTTTATATTTTTTAAACTTACTAGAACAAGATGGTAATTTAACTTCAAATAAATATATAAATGAATACAGTTGTAGGATGTAGTTTACTTTTAATTTTTTATTGATATATAAAGTATTTAGTTTAGCTCCTAAATAATATATTAATAATCAATATTATGTATTACTTTTATCTATTATAAATAATCAAATTTACATAAAAACAAAATGTTTTTCAATACAAAATCTTTATTTAGTTACGTAATTGTCTTTTAGTAACTCAATTTCTAATTCTAGTTTTGTGTTTAATAATACAATGTTTTTAAGTTTCTCTTTAGTGTATTTCCTCTTCCCTTTGTTGTTCTTTCTAGGTACTCTTGATTTCTCACAGCCTCTGACTCCATTATTTTTCTTTTCGATAATAAGTGTTCTTTCTTCAAGTCATTTTCTTCAGTGTCCATGTCCATTGTTTTTCTTTTTTTATTTATTTTTAAAACTCTGTGTTTTTTGATCTAAGGCTGGTGTAGTCAGACCAATCTAAAAAAGAAAAAAAGATTAGTAGTGTATCGCCTTACTTGGGGGTGGGAATTTTTGGGGACCGTGGGAAAATTCTGATGAGGGGCGTGGCGCGTGGCGCGTGTGGCGCGTGCCGACCGTGGGTGTGGCGCGTGCCGACCGTGGGAAAATTGTGATTTACAGGAATCTTGTGCGACACCTATTTTAGGGTACTGCGCATGCGTGTCATATTTAGGAATCTTGTGTGACGTAATATTTAGGGTGTGGTCAATACCTGTCATCTGTCAAATGTCATCTGTCACCTGTCACTTGTCAACTTCTCTGACGTCATTTAAAATTTAGGAATCGTGTGCTACATCATATTAACCATCCAACTGCTGCTGCCTTGCGCATTCACCATCGGACTTCGTGCTGGGGAAATACGTACCATAATAAATTTAAAAAAGTCCAAACGCAGATGCCAGGACTCGAACCGTGGACCTTTGGATCAGTTGTTCATCGCCATAACCATGTCGCCATGAAAGCAATTGAAATAAAACTGGTAAACAATGTGAAGTATTGGGTGGTGGTATATTTAATCAGCAGTTAGCTTATACGTTTATGCGTCTAATTGTTAACACAACCTCAAACTTATCTTAGCGTCTCACGCATGACATAACCTAGAAATAGGACCGATGTTATTATTTATTGACATAAGCTCGCAGACACGTGGTTTATTTAAAATATCAACAAAATGGTGAAGGTAAAAAATAATAAAAATATAAGAGAAAAATATGTCAGATAATAATAATATACGAAAAACAGTTCTTTAACGCTTTAGGGTGTATATATATAACCGAATAGGCACTTTCAAACTGTATAAAGCCGGTTCTCAGCTAAAAGCTACCTGGTTTGCAAGCAGGGATTACCACTTCGCTCCGCAGCTCTAAAATCCTAAATAAGGACGTTCGAAGGTCTACAACAGTCGAGAACATACACCCTATAGTGGGGAAACGCATGCGCAATAACATCTCGCAGTTTAAGGTTATGTAGACATGTGGTTTACATTAGGAAAATATTGATAAAATGGTGAAGGTAAAATAATTTAAAAAATTATAAAAAAGGATATTAATGTAGATAACAGGTGTTAAAAAATATACGCTCTAACGCAAACACTAACAATACAGAGT